>CM077217.1:785000-843775 GCA_039654625.1 Rhinogobio ventralis
AACTTGATAACTGTAATGTATATGATGGGGCAACCTGTCACTCACATGAGATCCACCAATAGCAAACCACAACCATCCAATCAATTCCCCACAGACACAATCAAGCCCCGCCCTACATTTGTTCTTGTTCCTGAAGCATTTCACTCATACAGATTTTACACTGCTGACAGTACCTGGTAACAGTCCTCACACAGAGGAATCCCAGATTTATTGTAGTAGAGTTTGGCTGCCAGAGGCGTGTGGCACTGCCGGCACTGGAAACACACAGCGTGGTACGTCCGGTTCAGAGCATCGATGGCGGGTTCCGACAGCGGCACCGGCTTACGGCAGAATCCACACACATCTGAGGCACACAGAGAGCAGGTCTGAATGACTGTCCTTTTGAAGGATGGGTCCTGTAATAAGGAGGTTTCTCACCAGTGCAGTGCGGTCCGGCTGACGGCTCGTTCACCATCCCTCCAGCAGAGGGCGCTGACCTCACCGCCGCTCCGCCCACAGCGCGCTCCTGCCAGAAGAGCAACAGCAGTGTCATGTACACTCTTAGAAAGACTGCGCTTGTGCCGGAGACAAACTGACCTCTGCAGGGGTGTCCGGTGCTCCGGGCTCGGGGTCGCAGGGGTCACGTGGAGGAGGCGGGAGAGGGAGGTCACCAGGGCAACTGCTTACAACCGCTAACAGATTGAGAATCGATGAGCAAATCCTCTTTACTAACACACACGCAATACACACCGATTAGGCATAACATTACGACCACCTTCCTAAGGCATAGACTCCACTAGACCCCTGTCACCTTTCTATCAGAACCAGCATTAACTTCTTGAGCAATTTGAGCTCCAGTAGCTCATCTGTTTGATCGGACCACACGGGCCAGCCTTCGCTCCCCACGTGCATCAATGAGCCTTGGCCGCCCATGACCCTGTCGCCGGTTCTCCACTGCTCCTTCCTTGGAGCACTTTTGATAGATCCTGACCACTGCAGACCGGGAACACCCCACAAGAGCTGCAGTTTTGGAGATGCTCTGACCCAGTCGTCTAGCCATCACAATTTGGCCCTTGACAAACTCGCTCAAATCCCTACGCTTGCCCATTTTTCCTGCTTCTAACACATCAACTTTGAGGACAAAATGCTGCCTAATATATCCCACCCACTAACAGGAGCCGTGATGAAGAGATCATCAGTGTTATTCACTTCACCGGTCAGTGGTCATAATGTTATGCCTGATCGGTGTATAAAGCCATATGTACTATAAAGTATATTATCGCCCAGCACTAACTTGTTAAATGCGACTATAAACATTAACATGATTTACCTTCCGGAGCACGCGTGCTGTCCCGCCTGTAGGGGGCGGCGGTGGGCCGGGCGTAGAGCGGGCTGGCGGGAGCGGACGAGCCGGTCCATCCGTCCTGTGCCGCAGAGCTCCGGCGCCGCGGCTGTTCTCGGGTCGGGCTGCTGTGCACATGAGCCGTCGGGGTGACGGTCGCCCTGAACGGAGACGCCAGAGTGATGAAGACAGACGACACCATCCTCTTCTGAGGGGCCGCAGACGCCATGATGCTGAAACAGACCACACGAGTCAAATCAACTCACAAACACAATCAAATTAGAAATTTTTGCCTATTTCACATTTGTTTTATTCCACATGGAGTTACTGAACACGTTTGCACATAGAAAGGCATCTTTCTTAAGTTAAGGCTGCTCTGTGCCTGCTTAAGACGCAATGCCGCATAAAAGTCAGAATTAATTTCACCTGCTCTGACCCGCTTCAGCCCCTCGTATCAAAGCGCACAGTTGCGATTGGTGTATGAATGCATTTATGCACCTCTGAGCAGCATTAAACAGTCCGTGTAAACACTCTTAAATGCTTCTGAAATTCATAAATTATACAAACAGCATGGAATAAACTTCAAAATGCATAAACTTATTATTGAAGTGCACGATGAAGGGGTAGGAACAAAAGCACAGTCTTTAATGGTCCTGTCCCAAATCGCACACTTCGTATGCACTTTCGAAGAATGGCATCTACGCTCCAGATCAGATGGTGGACCTGTGCCTGGACATGACCAACTCATCACTGAAGTGTCTGCAGAGACCGTGTCAATTAAACTCCCCCTGTAAATGCCGCATCGACACGGCATCCTCATTAAACCCGTCTCCGGCGTGACGACTCCAATCTTATGAATATCTTTCGATCTGCACAGTGTTTGTTCGTCGGCCAGAGGAGAACGGAGCGACTGAGCCTGGTTTCTCCCAAGGTTTTTTTCTCCATTCTGGCCCTGAAGGAGTTTTGGTTCCTTGCCACCGTCGCCTTTGGCTTGCTCAGTTGGGAGCTCTAAATATTCAGCTATATCACTGATCTGCCCGCATTGACACTATATGATAATTGAAATGAGCTGATGACATCACCGTTTTCTCCAGAGCGGCTGTACAGCTGAATCAAATTCTGTTGCATTATTTTCCTGTTTAACACTGTGAAGCTGCTTTAAAACAATTGGCATTGTAAAAAGCGCTATATAAATAAAGGTGACTTGACTTGACTTGACACTAGCAACCATGTAAACATAGTAACAGTCCAAATGAGGAGGGAGGGTGGGGGCTCTGTAGAAGGACGTGGAGCAGGAACCGAGAGGCACTGTTGGAGGGAGAGACCAGGGTGGTGATGACAGTGGGAGGAGCCAGGAGCAGGAGAAGCCAGGATGAAGGCCCCGGGTGGAGAAGAGGGAGGGAGAACACGTGGTGGAGGTGGAGCCGGAGTGTCAGAAGACCAAGGTGCAGCCAGAGTCTCAGAAGGCCAAGTTAGAGCCGGAGTGCCAGAAAGCCGAGGTGGAGTAGGAGTGCCAGAAGACCGAGGTAGAGCCGGAGTACCAGAAGACAGAGGTGGAGCCGGAGTGCCAGAAGACAGAGGTGGAGCCGGAGTGCCAGAAGACAGAGGTGGAGCCGTAGTGTCAGAAGACCGAGGTAGAGCCGGAGTGCCAGAATACAGAGGTGGAGCCGGAGTGCCAGAAGACAGAGGTGGAGCCGTAGTGTCAGAAGACCGAGGTGGAGCCGGAGTGCCAGAAGACAGAGGTGGAGCCGGAGTGCCAGAAGACAGAGGTGAAGCTGGAGTGCCAGCAGACAGAGATGAAGCCGGAGTGCCAGAAGACAGAGGTGGAGCCGGAATGTCAGAAGACAGAGGTGAAGCCGGAGCGTCAGAAGACAGAGGTGGAGCTGGAGTATCAGAAGATAGAGGTGGAGCCGGAGTGCCAGGTGACGCCGGAGTGTCAGAAGACCGAAGTGGAGCCGGAGTGCCAGAAGGCTGAGGTGGAGCCAGAGTGTCAGAAGACAGAGGTGGAGCCGGAGTATCAGAAGATAGAGGTGAAGCCGGAGTGCCAGGTGACGCAGGAGTGTCAGAAGACCGAAGTGGAGCTGGAGTGCCAGGTTACGCCGGAGTGTCAGAAGACAGAGGTGGAGCCGGAGTGCCAGAAGGCCGAGGTGTAGCCGGAGTGTCAGAAGACAGAGGTGAAGCCGGAGTGCCAGGTGACGCAGGAGTGTCAGAAGACCGAAGTGGAGACGGAGTGCCAGGTGACGGCGGTGTGTGAGAAGACAGAGGTGGAGCCGGAGTACCAGGTGATGCAGGAGTGTCAGAAGACCGAGGTGGAGCCGGAGGGTTGGAGAGACGGAGCGCAGCGGATGGATTTTTGGAGAAACAGGGAAATTACCTCCCCCAATTCCTCTAGATAATTTCCAGAGGCCAGGCACAACTCATCCACAGTGGCGGGAGTGTGGGCGGGGCTTCCCTCCATGCCGTCGAACACCACAGGATGTAGCGGCTAATGCAGCTGGTCAGACTGTCAACTGAACTAGAGAAACTCAGGGCTTAAATACTGACAGCGTATTCAAAGAACAAGGGTGTGGAATTAGGGAAACTAATTAACAAACAAGGGAACTAACTAGAAACTCAGGCAAACAGGAACAGAGCAAACAGGGTACATACACGTTACAACTACCCAGGCAGCAATATAGTGTCGGCCCAGATCTGGCACACAAGGAATCCTCGTTATGGGCCGGATCTGGGCCGACACTATATTGCTGTCTGGGTTAGAATTCAACAAATTATGTGAATATCCAATCTACATAAGCTTAACAAACTACATAACATAAACAAACTATATAATATTATTGAACACTTTTGCAGTGAGAAGAGATTAACTAAATAAATAATAACTAGACACACAATAATAATCTGTGTGAAAGTGAATTAGACGTGTTACTAGGCGTGTCTTCAATACCAAAGTTCAGTCATGAAAGTGTCGAGCGACGCTGTTTTAGGGTGAATGTTCCTCAAACGGTCTCTGATATGAAGTTCACGTACAGAATAAATCAGTGTGTCCGACGCGTCCCAGACCCTCACCTGAAGAGCGACACACACACACACACACGACTGAGTGACAGATGAAGAGCAGAACTTCATTCACAATGACACACTAACACATCTATTAATGTTTCCTTTCTGTCCAGCTGTTGAGAAATCACTGAGTTTCAGTCTTTTCTTTCTCAAACCTACCTGAACAGCAGATCAAACTCTTCCACTCTGTCGTTCCTCTCTTTCCTTGCGATCTTCAGCGCTGTAGTGAATCAAACACACACACACACACACACAGAGAGAGAGCACTGTAGCAGTAAGGATCGTATCTGCACGAGAACACGCCTTTTCCTCCCTCATTCCCTCCTCCTGTCTCTCTCTCTCTCGCTCTCTCTCTGCCTGTCTGTCTCTCAGATCAGCAGAGGTGAAGAGTTAAACAGTTACTGACTGACAAAGCGCAGTCAAAAGTGTTTGACACACACACACAGGCAGTCATGCATGCCTACAAACACACAAAGGCATGCAGTTACTTGAACAAACACACTCTCACACACACACACACACACACACACAGTTTTCTCTGCTTTATCACACAGAGCAACAGGATGTGACTGTACCTGCCTTTCCCAGCTCAGACCCGTCTGTCCGTCCGTCTGTCTGTCGTCTCATTGTTCTGTCAGTGTTATTTTCTCTACCTCCCTCAGTGTGTCTGCCCTCTTTCTCTTCCCATCCCCCACTTCACTCGTTCTCAATCTCACCACCGACTTCACAGTGAAAACGACATGAAACAAATGAGCTATTAACTCTTCGAACTACACAAAACTATATAAACCTAAACTATACAAACTATTTAAACTATACATGTAGTAATAATATCATTTAGTAATGTGTTTGTGTTTCTATTTATCTTGTTGTAAAGCACATTGGTCAACTTGGTGCAGTATATAAATAAAATTTCAATTTCCATATAGAAGCTATATAAACTATACAAACCTAAACTATATGAATTAACTGATATAAACTGTATGAGCTACATAACATCATGCGTTACCGACACAGACTGTGTGCAGCGTGTGATTGTGTGTATATCAGCAGATATCTCTGGGTTTAGTGAGTGTAACCTCGAGAAGAGCCTCCATCACGCTGGAATCTGGAGGGGGAGGAGCTGAAGAAACACAGAGAGAGGGGGAGGGGCTCAGGAATGCATCAGTGATGTCAGCGATGATGACATCACCCAAGTCCTCGCACAAGCCCCGCCCACAGACCTCCAGATGAGGAACATCTGTGCAGAAACAGAGAAGAGCAGTGTCGCTTTGACATTCACCAGCTAATATGACGACAATCACACGTTTATAAGTGACGTGATGTAGTTTTTGAAATGGTAATTGAAAGGTTGTTGGTTCAAACCCTGTGAGTTATGAATCATGAGCAAGACGTGGTTTGACCGGTTTAGTCAGTGATTAACCGGGTTTTATCTGCACTGTCTATCAGATAAACATTTATTCATGAGCTTCTCTGAGGTAAAAGTACAAACACCAAAAAAGAAAATTACCCCATGATTTACTCTCCCTCAAGTCATCCTAGGTGTGTATGACTTTCTTCTTTCAGACGAATACAATCAGAGTTATATTAAAACATGTCCTGCTAATCCAAGCTTTATAATGGCAGCGAATGGGTAGTTCTGTTTTAAAAGTGCATCCATCCATCATAAAAGTGCATCCATCCATGCATCTATCCATCATAAAAGTGCATCCATCCATCATAAAAGTGCATCCATCCATCATAAAAGTGCATCCATCCATCATAAAAGTGCATTCATTCATCATAAAAGTGCATCCATCCATCATAAAAGTGCATTCATTCATCATAAAAGTGCATCCATCCATCATAAAAGTGCATCCATCCATCATAAAAGTGCATCCATACATCATAAAAGTGCATCTATCCATCATAAAAGTGCATACATCCATCATAAAAGTGCATCCATCCATCATAAAAGTGCATCCATCCATCATGAATGTGCATCCATCCATCATAAAAATTCATTCATTCATCATAAAAGTGCATCCATCCATCATAAAAGTGCATCCATCCATCATAAAAGTGCATTCATTCATCATAAAAGTGCATCCACCCATCATAAAAGTGCATCCATCCATCATAAAAGTGCATTCATTCATCATAAAAGTGCATCCATCCATCATAAAAGTGCATCCATCCATCATAAAAGTGCATCCATCCATCATAAAAGTGCATTCATTCATCATAAAAGTGCATCCATCCATCATAAAAGTGCATTCATTCATCATAAAAGTGCATCCATCCATCATAAAAGTGCATCCATCCATCCATCATAAAAGTGCATTCATTCATCATAAAAGTGCATCCATCCATCATGAATGTGCATCCATCCATCATAAAAGTGCATTCATTCATCATAAAAGTGCATCCATCCATCATAAAAGTGCATTCATCCATCATAAAAGTGCATTCATTCATCATAAAAGTGCATCCATCCATCATGAATGTGCATCCATCCATCATAAAAATTCATTCATTCATCATAAAAGTGCATTCATTCATCATAAAAGTGCATCCATCCATCATAAAAGTGCATCCATCCATCATAAAAGTGCATCTATCCATCATAAAAGTGCATTCATTCATCATAAAAGTGCATTCATTCATCATAAAAGTGCATCCATCCATCATAAAAGTGCATCCATCCATCATAAAAGTGCATTCTTTCATCATAAAAGTGCATCCATCCATCATGAATGTGCATCCATCCATCATAAAAGTGCATTCATTCATCATAAAAGTGCATCCATCCATCATAAAAGTGCATCTATCCATCATAAAAGTGCATCCATCTATTATAAAAGTGCATCCATCCATCATAAAAGTGCATCCATCCATCATAAAAATTCATTCATCCATCATAAAAGTGCATTCATTCATCATAAAAGTGCATCCATCCATCATAAAAGTGCATCTATCATCATAAAAGTGCATCCATCCATCATAAAAGTGCATCCATCCATCATCATAAAAGTGCATCCATCCATCATAAAAGTGCATCCATCCATCATAAAAGTGCATCCATTTATTATAAAAGTGCATCTATCTATCTATCCATCTATGATTTTCATTTTCATGTTTCATCATTTTATGATGGATGGATGCACTTTTAAACAGAACTACCCATTCACTGCCATTATAAAGCTTGGAAGAGCCAGGACATCTGAAACGTGTTCGTCTGAAAGAAGATTGTCATACACACCTAGGATGATTTGAGGGAGTGTAAATCATGGGCTAGTTTTCATTTTTGGGTGAATTTTAACATCTCAAAGACTGAAATGCGTGTTTACAGACTCGTTACGCAGCGCCACCTGCTGGAGAAACAGCGGAGAACCATACATAACCTCAGCAGTACCACACTAACCACGAGGAGCGAGGGAGTCATGCGGCGGGACTTAGGGGAAGCCAGCGATTCCTAGAAGAGAAACATTGGCGATTATAGACATAAATATAATACATAAAAAGTTTTTGGGACATATTGTACCGGTATTTAAACACTGGGCTTCGTGAGGAACTGTAGGGCAGCGATCGTCGTGAGTTGATGAAAAATTATAAATTAAATCATAAAATTGCAACAAATAATTTTAAATTAAAATAAAATAAAAACAAGTAGTAAAAAGATGTACTATTTCATTTGTTTAGCTGGATGTCATGTGATCTTTTTCACAGACTGACGACGCGTTTTAATGGTCGGGTTTCTTTCCTCGTTTTTTGCTTCTCAAAACTTTTACTTTGTTTACATATTGTTTACACAATAGAATATGCAAATGTAACATTCAACATTAAAGTAGTTATGGACTATGGGAGTTTTATTTGCAACAAAAAACTGCAATATGCATTTCTACTCAAAAGGTGTCCACATACAACGGAGTTGTTAATACAATAAACATCTAAAATAATAATAATAATAATAATAAAAATTAAAACTACATAAAATGTAAATGTAACTGAAATTAGGCGTTATTTGAATGTTCTCCCTCCGGTGATCATTAGCACAACGCTTAGGTGTTTTTAAAATATTACAGCCATGATGAAATAAAGGATTTTTATATTTTTTCAATAATATTCGAATGCCTTGGATTGATTTTGATCAACTCTTAACATGTCCAAACGGGCGTAGCCATCAGTTCAGAAGTGCATTTCAGTTTTTTTAATCATATCTTTTTGCTTAATTGGCTTAATATGCTATTTATGTAAGCTATCTGGGTCTTTCTGACCCCAAATGTCAATTGCTGAAATAAAAAATGAATAAATAAATCATCTAAAATGGCCTGAGACTTGATGTGGTGGTTGGCAAATGAATTGGAGTGATACTGGTTGTATGTTAGCATGAGAAAAAGTCTGTAACATAATATTTTATTATTTTAATATTACTCACTTTAATAATGTTTTTGTGCAGTGTTGGGTGGGATTTTTTTTATTTATACATATAAATGTAATCAATGGGAGACTATAAAAATTACTTTGTTACCTAATTTGTGAAAAATCAGCTCCAATGCAGAACACACACAGAAATGATGATGGGACTTTTATCCCAGCCGTCCAATCACAGTGGAGGAGGGGCGGGACAAATACAACACTGACCAATCGCCACATTCGGCTTGTGCAGTGTCAACAGATGACAACAACAAGCATAATAACGCAGCAAAATGATTGAAAACAAGAGCCAGAGCAGACATTTTTATATAGACACGATACAGAAACAAACTATCTGTGAACTGAGATACTTCCGTGGATATTCCGTATATCACACACACACACACACACACACACACCGCTACGCTTCCGAAACTCACAGCTAGGCGTTTTGCTAATTATTCAACAAGAGAAATAGGCTGAGTTATTCATCATTGTGCACACACTTCGGATACCACATGTCAACTTACAGTGCTTGACGTTTTCGTAGTTTTTTTTACCGCTTTGAACTCTTTGTATGAAAATGATGGACACCGCGCGGGTGCGAGCAGGGGCGTGCCATGACCCGTGAGTCACGGATTACCATGGAAACTTGAAATTCACAAAATCCTGGTACCCAAACTTAATTATTCTTGGCGTAATGCTTCCATGTTCAGTCACGACTGTCAATGCTCGTACGTTAAAGGGATAGTTCACCCAAAAATGAAAATGTGATGTTTATCTGCTTACCCCCAGGACATCCAACATGTAGATGTCTTTGTTTCTTCAGTAGAACACAAATGATGATTTTTAACTCCAACCGTTGTGGTCTGCCAGTCGTATAATGCATGTCAATGGCAACATTTTAGAGTATGAGAGTAAAAAAACACACATACGAATCCATATTAAACCCTGCGGCTCGTGACGACACATTGATGTCCGAAACCGAACTGACTTGTGCATTATCCCAAATGTTTCCAAGAATGTTTCACACGGAGCGTGTGTGTGTGCGTCGCCTATTAGTGACATCATACCCGCGTTACCCTCCGGTTTTATTATGTAGTAACCATGGAAACACAAAGCCGCTTTAATATCTGATGTGTTTTATTAGACGCTGAGCAACTGTTTGGATCATTCATGGACAGAAACTAATCATTGTTCTCCAGCTCAACACAGTTAGTCTTATTGTTTAGATCTGGTGTTCTTGATTTACCGCGAGTACCATGTTTTACCATGCCTGATATGATCTCGCTCACTGCAGTGTGAACAAGTGTCTCATAGTAGTGCCGAGCGGACGCACAGAGTAGCATTATAACATCACTTTAACACACTCAGGTGTGTGTGAAACAGCGCTGCGTTACCACACACACACACGAGCGGAAGAAGCGGAAGCTCGTCTGACAGAATAAAAGCTCCGCCCAATCAAGAGTCAAGACACGCCTTTGTTCTGAATAATTACATATTGTGCCTTTAAACTCTCAGGGGGATGTGAATATTACTATAATATTAATATACGTGGTTGTTTGTGTTCTAAAACTGCACTAATAATCACAGACACACTGAAGTCAGTCAGTAAAAACTTTAATCAACTACATATTAAAAACACAAAGAATCTTTACAGTGGTATCGGAGATAAGACACACTGGTGAGGTAAAACCCAACGGCATTGAGAGGCAGTTGAGGCTGAATGTGTATGTGGTTTCAGCACAAGTGTTCAGAGGATCCACACACACTCACACACCTCTGGAGTGATAATCTCATCAGTGCGTGTAGAGCAGCGCCCGCTGTCTCAGGACATCCCATACGAGCATACTGAGAACCGTATGAGGAGCCAGACGCATAAACACCGGCGTCATCCCTTTATACAGACCCACAATCCCCTCTGTGCCGCAAACCTTCATCAGACAGTCCACGAACCCGCAGTACAGACGGCCCTGGGACGCACAGACACACGCTTCAGCTTTAATGTATACTGTGGATTATTGTTTTTTATAATCTTGGCAGATAAAGTGTGTGTGTTTTACCCTTTTAAACTCATCCACTGGTTGGTTGTACAGTCGTGTGCTGATGACATCAAACGGTGTCATTGTGATCGTCACGGCGACTCCGCTGATCATGGCGGCAACGAGAGCGGTGAGGCAGCTGTGGGGACTGAACCACTGCAGACACACATTCAGACACTAAACCAGTCTTACTTGTACTAGTTCACATTACAGTTTGCCTCCTAAAGGACTAATCCAATAAAAAGGATTTTAATAGCAAAAGTCTCTTTGTATTAGCCTGGGGTCATTATAATGAACAGCTGAATTATGTATATATGTGTGTGCAGACCTGTGCGCGTGTGACCCAGTCTTTAGCCGAGCTGAACGTGGCCAGTTGAGCTGCTGACCCCACCGTGACCCTCGGGACAGCCCCGTTCACCCCCCGCCACAGACCCGCCACACCCTCGCGCCGGTAGATGGACAGGAACGCTCTCGACACGCCCTGCAGAACACCAATCAGAAACACTCAAACTAATACATTCAAACTCAAATATACGTAATTAAACTCATCAAATATACTCTTATAATCTCAAATATACTCATAATCTCAAATATACTCATAATCTCAAATATACTCATATAAACTCAAACATACTCAATCTCACATATACTTAAACTCATATATACTCATATAAACTCAGATATACTCATATAAACTCAGATATACTCATATAAACTTAAATATACTCATAATCTCAAATATACTCATATCAACTCAAATATACTCAAACTCATATATACTCATATAAACTCAAATATACTCATAATCTCAAATATACTCATATAATCTCAAATATACTCATATAATCTCAAATATACTCATATAAACTCAAATATACTCATAATCTCAAATATACTCATATAATCTCAAATATACTCATATAAACTCAAATATACTGATATAAACTCAAACATACTCATAATCTCAAATATACTCATATAAACTCAAATATACTCATAATCTCAAATATACTCATATAAACTCAAATATACTCATAATCTCAAATATACTCATATAAACTCAAATATACTCAAACTCATATATACTCAAATCTACTCATAATCTCAAATATACTCAAACTCATATATACTCATATAAACTCAAATATACTCATATAAACTTAAATATACTCATAATCTCAAATATACTCATATAAACTCAAATATACTCATAATCTCAAATATACTCATATAAACTTAAATATACTCATAATCTCAAATATACTCATATAAACTCAAATATACTCATATCAACTCAAATATACTCAAACTCATATATACTCATATAAACTCAAATATACTCATATAAACTCAAATATACTCATATAAACTCAAATATACTCATAATCTCAAATATACTCATATAATCTCAAATATACTCATATAAACTCAAATATACTCATAATCTCAAATATACTCATATAAACTCAAATATACTCATATAAACTCAAATATACTCATATAAACTCAAATATACTCAAACTCATATATACTCATATAAACTCAAATATACTGATATAAACTCAAACATACTCATAATCTCAAATATACTCATATAATCTCAAATATACTCAAACTCATATATACTCATATAAACTCAAATATACTCATATAAACTCAAACATACTCATAATCTCAAATATACTCATATAATCTCAAATATACTCAAACTCATATATACTCATATAAACTCAAATATACTCATAATCTCAAATATACTCATATAAACTCAAATATACTCATATAAACTCAAATATACTCATATAAACTCAAATATACTCAAACTCATATATACTCAAATCTACTCATATAAACTCAAACATACTCATAATCTCAAATATACTCATATAATCTCAAATATACTCAAACTCATATATACTCATATAAACTTAAATATACTTATAATCTCAAATATACTCATATAAACTCAAACATACTCATAATCTCAAATATACTCATATAAACTCAAATATACTCATATCAACTCAAATATACTCAAACTCATATATACTCATATAAACTCAAATATACTCATATAAACTCAAATATACTCATATAAACTCAAATATACTCATATAATCTCAAATATACTCATATAAAATCAAATATACTCATAATCTCAAATATACTCATATAAACTCAAATATACTCATAATCTCAAATATACTCATATAAACTCAAATATACTCATAATCTCAAATATACTCATATAAACTCAAATATACTCAAACTCATATATACTCATATAAACTCAAATATACTGATATAAACTCAAACATACTCATAATCTCAAATATACTCATATAAACTCAAATATACTCATAATCTCAAATATACTCATATAAACTCAAATATACTCATATAAACTCAAATATACTCATATAATCTCAAATATACTCATATAATCTCAAATATACTCAAACTCATATATACTCATATAAACTCAAATATACTCATAATCTCAAATATACTCATATAAACTCAAATATACTCATATAAACTCAAATATACTCATATATACTCAAATAAACTCAAATATACTCATATATACTCAAATAAACTCAAATATACTCATATAAACTCAAATATACTCTTATAATCTCAAATATACTCAAACTCATATAATCTGAAATATACTCGAACTCAAATATACTCATATAATCTCAAATATACTCAAACTCAAATATACTCATATAAACTCAAATATACTCAAACTCATATATACTCATATAAACTCAAATATACTCATAATCTCAAATATACTCATATAAACTCAAATATACTCATATAAATCTCAAATATAATCAAACTCAAATATACTCATATAAACTCAAATATACTCATAATCTCAAATATACTCAAACTCATATACACTCACCTAAAGGATTATTAGGAACACCATACTAATACTGTGTTTGACCCCCTTTCGCCTTCAGAACTGCCTTAATTCTACGTGGCATTGATTCAACAAGGTGCTGAAAGCATTCTTTAGAAATGTTGGCCCATATTGATAGGATAGCATCTTGCAGTTGATGGAGATTTGTGGGATGCACATCCAGGGCACGAAGCTCCCGTTCCACCTCATCCCAAAGATGCTCTATTGGGTTGAGATCTGGTGACTGTGGGGGCCATTTTAGTACAGTGAACTCATTGTCATGTTCAAGAAACCTTTGTGACATGGTGCATTATCCTGCTGGAAGTAGCCATGAGAGGATGGGTACATGGTGGTCATAAAGGGATGGACATGGTCAGAAACAATGCTCAGGTAGGCTGTGGCATTTAAACAATGCTCAATTGGCACTAAGGGGCCTAAAGTGTGCCAAGAAAACATCCCCCACACCATTAGACCACCACCACCAGCCTGCACAGTGGTAACAAGGCATGATGGATCCATGTTCTCATTCTGTTTACGCCAAATTCTGACTCTACCATCTGAATGTCTCAACAGAAATCGAGACTCATCAGACCAGGCAACATTTTTCCAGTCTTCAACTGTCCAATTTTGGTGAGCTCGTGCAAATTGTAGCCTCTTTTTCCTATTTGTAGTGGAGATGAGTGGTACCCGGTGGGGTCTTCAGCTGTTGTAGCCCATCCACCTCAAGGTTGTGCGTGTTGTGGCTTCACAAATGCTTTGCTGCATACCTAGGTTGTAACGAGTGGTTATTTCAGTCAAAGTTGCTCTTCTATCAGCTTGAATCAGTCGGCCCATTCTCCTCTGACCTCTAGCATCAACAAGGCATTTTCGCCCACAGGACTGCCGCATACTGAATGTTTTTCCCTTTTCACACCATTCTTTGTAAACTCTAGAAATGGTTGTGCGTGAAAATCCCAGTAACTGAGCAGATTGTGAAATACTCAGACCGGCCCGTCTGGCACCAACAACCATGCCACGCTCAAAATTGCTTAAATCACCTTTCTTTCCCATTCTGACATTCAGTTTGGAGTTCAGGAGATTGTCTTGACCAGGACCACGCCCCTAAATGCATTGAAGCAACTGCCATGTGATTGGTTGATTAGATAATTGCATTAATGAGAAATTGAACAGGTGTTCCTAATAATCCTTTAGGTGAGTGTATACTCATATAAACTCAAATATACTCATATAAATTTAAATATACTCATATAATCTCAAATAAACTCAAATATACTCATATAAACTCATATATACTCATATAATCTCAAATATACTCAAACTCAAATATACTCATAATCTCAAATATACTCATATAAACTCATATAAACTCAAATATACTCATATAAACTTAAATATACTCATATAATCTCAAATATAATCAATCTCAAATATACTCATATAAACTCATATACATTTAAATATACTCATATAATCTCAAATATACTCCTATATACTCATATAAACTCAAATATACTCATATAATCTCAAATATACTCATATAAATTTAAATATACTCATATAATCTCAAATAAACTCATATAAACTCAAATATACTCATATAATCTCAAATATACTCATATAAACTCAAATATACTCAAATAAACTCAAATATACTCATATAATCTCAAATATACGCATATAAATTTAAATATACTCGTATAATCTCAAATATACTCAAATATACTCATATAAACTCAAATATACTCATATAAACTCAAATATACTCATATAATCTCAAATATACTCATATAAACTCAAATATACTCAAATAAACTCAAATATACTCATATAATCTCAAATATACGCATATAAATTTAAATATACTCGTATAATCTCAAATATACTCAAATATACTCATATAATCTCAAATAAACTCAAATATACTCATATAATCTCAAATATACGCATATAAATTTAAATATACTCGTATAATCTCAAATATACTCAAATATACTCATATAAACTCAAATATACTCATATAAACTCAAATATACTCATATAATCTCAAATATACTCATATAAACTCAAATATACTCAAATAAACTCAAATATACTCATATAATCTCAAATATACGCATATAAATTTAAATATACTCGTATAATCTCAAATATACTCAAATATACTCATATAATCTCATATATACTCATATAAACTCAAATATACTCATAATCTCAAATATACTCATATATACTCATATAAATTTAAATATACTCATATAATCTCAAATAAACTCATATATACTCATATAAACTCAAATATACTCATATAATCTAAAATATACTCATATAATCTCAAATATACTCATATAAACTCAAATATACTCATATAATCTCAAATATACTCAATCTCAAATATACTCATATAAACTCAAATATACTCATATAAACTCAAATATACTCAATCTCAAATATACTCATATAAACTCAAATATACTCAATCTCAAATATACTCATATAATCTCAAATATACTCATATAAACTGATATATAATCATATAAACTCAAATATACTCATATAATCTCAAATATACTCATAATTTCAAATATACTCATATAAACTCAAATATACTCATATAATCTCAAATATACTTATATAAACTCAAATATACTCAATCTCAAATATACTCATATAAACTCAAATATACTCATATAAACTCAAATATACTCATAATCTCATATATACTCATATAAACTTAAATATACTCATATAAACTCAAATATACTCATATAATCTCAAATATACTCATAATCTCATATATACTCATATAAACTCAAATATACTCATATAAACTCAAATATACTGATATAAACTCAAACATACTCATAATCTCAAATATACTCATATAATCTCAAATATACTCAAACTCATATATACTCATATAAACTCAAATATACTCATATAAACTCAAACATACTCATAATCTCAAATATACTCATATAATCTCAAATATACTCAAACTCATATATACTCATATAAACTCAAATATACTCATAATCTCAAATATACTCATATAAACTCAAATATACTCATATAAACTCAAATCTACTCATATAAACTCAAATATACTAAAACTCATATATACTCAAATCTACTCATATAAACTCAAATATACTCATATAAATATATACTCAAATCTACTCATATAATCTCAAATATACTCATATAAACTCAAATATACTCATATAATCTCAAATATACTCAAACTCATATATACTCATATAAACTCAAATATACTCATATAAACTTAAATATACTCATAATCTCAAATATACTCATATAATCTCAAATATACTCATATAAACTCAAACATACTCATAATCTCAAATATACTCATATAAACTCATATATACTCATATAAACTCAAATATACTCAAACTCATATATACTCATATAAACTCAAATATACTCATATAAACTCAAATATACTCATATAAACTCAAATATACTCATAATCTCAAATATACTCATATAAACTCAAATATACTCATATAAACACAAATATACTCAAACTCATATATACTCATATAAACTCAAATATACTGATATAAACTCAAACATACTCATAATCTCAAATATACTCATATAAACTCAAATATACTCATAATCTCAAATATACTCATATAAACTCAAATATACTCATATAAACTCAAATATACTCATATAAACTCAAATATACTCAAACTCATATATACTCAAATCTACTCATATAAACTCAAACATACTCATAATCTCAAATATACTCGTATAATCTCAAATATACTCAAACTCATATATACTCATATAAACTCAAATATACTCATATAAACTCAAACATACTCATAATCTCAAATATACTCATATAATCTCAAATATACTCAAACTCATATATACTCATATAAACTCAAATATACTCATAATCTCAAATATACTCATATAAACTCAAATATACTCATATAAACTCAAATATACTCATATAAACTCATATATACTCATATAAACTCAAATATACTCATATATACTCAAATATACTCAAACTCATATATACTCATATAAACTCAAATATACTCATATAAACTCAAATATACTCATATAAACTCAAATATACTCATATATACTCAAATAAACTCAAATATACTCATATAAACTCAAATATACTCTTATAATCTCAAATATACTCAAACTCATATAATCTCAAATATACTCAAACTCAAATATACTCATATAATCTCAAATATACTCAAACTCATATATACTCATATAATCTCAAATATACTCAAACTCAAATATAGTCCTAATCTCAAATATACTCGTATATACTCATATAAGCTCAAATATACTCGTATATACTCATATAAACTCAAATATACTCATATAAACTCAAATATACTCATAATCTCAAATATACTCATATAAACTCAAATATACTCATATAAATCTCAAATATAATCAAACTCAAATATACTCATAATCTCAAATATACTCATATAAACTCAAATATACTCGTATATACTCATATAAACTCAAATATACTCATATAAACTCAAATATACTCATATAAACTCAAATATAATCAAACTCAAATATACTCATAATCTCAAATATACTCAAACTCATATATACTCATATAAACTCAAATATACTCATATAAATGTAAATATACTCATATAATCTCAAATAAACTCAAATATACTCATATAAACTCATATATACTCATATAATCTCAAATATACTCATATAAACTCATATAAACTTAAATATACTCATATAATCTCAAATATACTCATAATCTCAAATATACTCATATAAATTTAAATATACTCATATAATCTCAAATATAATCAATCTCAAATATACTCATATAAACTCATATACATTTAAATATACTCATATAATCTCAAATATACTCATATAATCTCAAATATACTCATATAAATTTAAATATACTCATATAATCTAAAATATACTCATATAATCTCAAATATACTCATATAAACTCAAATATACTCATATAATCTCAAATATACTCAAACTCAAATATACTCATATAAACTCAAATATACTCAAACTCATATATACTCATATAATCTCAAATATACTCATATAAACTCAAATATACTCATATAAATCTCAAATATAATCAAACTCAAATATACTCATATAAACTCAAATATACTCATAATCTCAAATATACTCAAACTCATATATACTCATATAAACTCAAATATACTCATATAAATTTAAATATACTCATATAATCTCAAATAAACTCAAATATACTCATATAAACTCATATATACTCATATAATCTCAAATATACTCAAACTCAAATATACTCATAATCTCAAATATACTCATATAAACTCATATAAACTCAAATATACTCATATAAACTTAAATATACTCATATAATCTCAAATATACTCAATCTCAAATATACTCATATAAACTCATATACATTTAAATATACTCATATAATCTCAAATATACTCCTATATACTCATATAAACTCAAATATACTCATATAATCTCAAATATACTCATATAAATTTAAATATACTCATATAATCTCAAATAAACTCATATAAACTCAAATATACTCATATAATCTCAAATATACTCATATAAACTCAAATATACTCAAATATACTCATATAATCTCAAATATACGCATATAAATTTAAATATACTCGTATAATCTCAAATATACTCAAATATACTCATATAAACTCAAATATACTCATATAAACTCAAATATACTCATATAATCTCAAATATACTCATATAAACTCAAATATACTCAAATAAACTCAAATATACTCATATAATCTCAAATATACGCATATAAATTTAAATATACTCGTATAATCTCAAATATACTCAAATATACTCATATACATTTAAATATACTCATATAATCTCAAATAAACTCATATATACTCATATAAACTCAAATATACTCATATAATCTCAAATATACGCATATAAATTTAAATATACTCGTATAATCTCAAATATACTCAAATATACTCAAATATACTCATAATCTCAAATATACTCATATATACTCATATACATTTAAATATACTCATATAATCTCAAATAAACTCATATATACTCATATAAACTCAAATATACTCATATAATCTAAAATATACTCATATAATCTCAAATATACTCATATAAACTCAAATATACTCATATAATCTCAAATATACTCATATAAACTCAAATATACTCAATCTCAAATATACTCATATAAACTCAAATATACTCATATAAACTCAAATATACTCAATCTCAAATATACTCATATTAACTCAAATATACTCATATAAACTCAAATATATTCAATCTCAAATATACTCATATAAACTCAAATATACTCAATCTCAAATATACTCATATAATCTCAAATATACTCATATAATCTCAACTATACTCATATAATCTCAAATATACTCATATAATCTCAACTATACTCATATAAACTCAAATATACTCATATAATCTCAAATATACTCATAATCTCAAATATACTCATAGAAACTCAAATATACTCATATAATCTCAAATATACTCATAATCTCATATATACTCATATAAACTGATATATAATCATATAAACTCAAATATACTCATATAATCTCAAATATACTCATAATTTCAAATATACTCATATAAACTCAAATATACTCATATAATCTCAAATATACTTATATAAACTCAAATATACTCAATCTCAAATATACTCATATAAACTCAAATATACTCATATAAACTCAAATATACTCATAATCTCATATATACTCATATAAACTCAAATATACTCATATAAACTCAAATATACTCATATAATCTCAAATATACTCATAATCTCATATATACACATATAAACTGAAATATACTCATATAAACTCAAATATACTGATATAAACTCAAACATACTCATAATCTCAAATATACTCATATAATCTCAAATATACTCAAACTCATATATACTCATATAAACTCAAATATACTCATATAAACTCAAACATACTCATAATCTCAAATATACTCATATAATCTCAAATATACTCAAACTCATATATACTCATATAAACTCAAATATACTCATAATCTCAAATATACTCATATAAACTCAAATATACTCATATAAACACAAATATACTCAAACTCATATATACTCAAATCTACTCATATAAACTCAAATATACTCATATAAATTTAAATATACTCATATAATCTCAAATAAACTCAAATATACTCATATAAACTCATATATACTCATATAATCTCAAATATACTCAAACTCAAATATACTCATAATCTCAAATATACTCATATAAACTCATATAAACTCAAATATACTCATATAAACTTAAATATACTCATATAATCTCAAATATACTCATAATCTCAAATATACTCATATAAATTTAAATATACTCATATAATCTCAAATATAATCAATCTCAAATATACTCATATAAACTCATATACATTTAAATATACTCATATAATCTCAAATATACTCCTATATACTCATATAAACTCAAATATACTCATATAATCTCAAATATACTCATATAAATTTAAATATACTCATATAATCTCAAATAAACTCATATAAACTCAAATATACTCATATAATCTCAAATATACTCATATAAACTCAAATATACTCAAATAAACTCAAATATACTCATATAATCTCAAATAAACTCATATATACTCATATAAACTCAAATATACTCATATAATCTAAAATATACTCATATAATCTCAAATATACTCATATAAACTCAAATATACTCATATAATCTCAAATATACTCATATAAACTCAAATATACTCAATCTCAAATATACTCATATAAACTCAAATATACTCATATAAACTCAAATATACTCATATAAACTCAAATATACTCAATCTCAAATATACTCATATAAACTCAAATATACTCATATAAACTCAAATATACTCAATCTCAAATATACTCATATAAACTCAAATATACTCAATCTCAAATATACTCATATAAACTCAAATATACTCATATAATCTCAACTATACTCATATAATCTCAAATATACTCATATAATCTCAACTATACTCATATAAACTCAAATATACTCATATAATCTCAAATATACTCATAATCTCATATATACTCATATAAACTGATATATAATCATATAAACTCAAATATACTCATATAATCTCAAATATACTCATAATTTCAAATATACTCATATAAACTCAAATATACTCATATAATCTCAAATATACTTATATAAACTCAAATATACTCAAACTCAAATATACTCATATAAACTCAAATATACTCAAATATACTCATATAATCTCAAATATACTCAAACTCAAATATACTCATATAAACTCAAATATACTCATATAAACTCAAATATACTCAAACTCATATATACTCATATAAACTCAAATATACTCATATAAACTCAAATATACTCATAATCTCATATATACTCATAATCTCATATATACTCATATAAACTCAAATATACTCATATAAACTCAAATATACTCATATAATCTCATATATACTCATATAAACTCAAATATACTCATATAAACTCAAATATACTCATATAATCTCAAATATACTCATATAAACTCAAATATACTCATAATCTCAAATATACTCATAATCTCAATATACTCATAATCTCAAATATACTCATATAATCTCAAATATACTCATATAACCTCAAATATACTCATATAATCTCATATATACTCATATAAACTCAAATATACTCATAATCTCATATATACTCATATAAACTCAAATATACTCATATAATCTCAAATATACTCATATAAACTCAAATATACTCATATAAACTCAAATATACTCATATAAACTCAAATATACTCAATCTCAAATAAACTCATATAAACTCAAATATACTCATAATCTCAAATATACTCATAATCTCAAATATACTCATAATCTCAAATATACTCATATAAACTCAAATATACTCATATAACCTCAAATATACTCATATAACCTCAAATATACTCATAATCTCATATATACTCATATAAACTCAAATATACTCATATAAACTCAAATATACTCATATAAACTCATAATCTCAAATATACTCATATAAACTCATATAAACTCAAATATACTCATAATCTCAAATATACTCATAATCTCAAATATACTCATAATCTCAAATATACTCATAATCTCAAATATACTCATATAAACTCATATATACTCATATAAACTCAAATATACTCATAATCTCAAATATACTCATATAAACTCAAATATACTCATATAACCTCAAATATACTCATAATCTCATATATACTCATATAAACTCAAATATACTCATATAAACTCAAATATACTTATAATCTCATATATACTCATATAAACTCAAATATACTCATATAAACTCATAATCTCAAATATACTCATATAAACTCATATAATCTCAAATATACTCATAATCTCAAATATACTCATAATCTCAAATATACTCATATAAACTCATATATACTCATATAAACTCAAATATACTCATATAAACTCAAATATAGTCATATAAACTCAAATATTCTCATATAACCTCAAATATACTCATAATCTCATATATACTCATATAAACTCAAATATACTCATATAAACTCAAATATACTCATAATCTCAAATATACTCATATAAACTCAAATATACTCATAATCTCAAATATACTCATAATCTCAAATATACTCATAATCTCAAATATACTCATATAAACTCATATATACTCATATAAACTCAAATATACTCATAATCTCAAATATACTCATATAAACTCAAATATACTCATAATCTCAAATATACTCATATAAACTCAAATATACTCATATAATCTCAAATATACTCATATAAACTCAAATATACTCATAATCTCAAATATACTCATATAAACTCAAATATACTCATAACCTCAAATATACTCATATAAACTCAAATATACTCATATAATCTCAAATATACTCATATAAACTCAAATATACTCATAATCTCAAATATACTCATATAAACTCAAATATACTCATAATCTCAAATATACTCATATAATCTCAAATATACTCATATAATCTCAAATATACTCATATAAACTCAAATATACTCATATAAACTCAAATATACTCATAATCTCAAATATACTCATATAAACTCAAATATACTCATATAAACTCAAATATACTCATATAAACTCAAATATACTCATAATCTCAAATATACTCATAATCTCAAATATACTCATATAAACTCAAATATACTCAAACTCATATATACTCATATAATCTCAAATATACTCATAATCTCAAATATACTCATATAAACTCAAATATACTCATATAAACTCAAATATACTCATAATCTCATATATACTCATATAAACTCAAATATACTCATATAAACTCAAATATACTCATATAAACTCAAATATACTCATAATCTCAAATATACTCATATAAACTCAAATATACTCATATAATCTCAAATATACTCATAATCTCAAATATACTCATATAAACTCAAATATACTCATATAAGCTCAAATATACTCATAATCTCAAATATACTCATATAAACTCAAATATACTCATATAAACTCAAATATACTCATAATCTCAAATATACTCATAATCTCAAATATACTCATAATCTCAAATATACTCATATAAACTCAAATATACTCATATAAACTCAAATATACTCATATAAACTCAAATATACTCATATAAACTCAAATATACTCATATAAACTCAAATATACTCAATCTTATATATACTCATATAAACTCAAATATACTCAAACTCAAATATACTCATATAAACTCAAATATACTCATATAAACTCAAATATACTCATATAAACTCAAATATACTCAATCTTATATATACTCATATAAACTCAAATATACTCATATAAACTCAAATATACTCATATAAACTCAAATATACTCATATAAACTCAAATATACTCATAATCTCAGATATACTCATATCATCTCAAATATACTGTGATCTGTGATTGGCTGATGAAGATCCTGCACTGGTGGCCGGTCAGAGTTCAGCTGTATCATGTGATGCTGTGTCTGTTCACACACCTCTGTGTGCTGGACTCTGATTGGCTGCCAGTGCAGAACAGTGAGAGGTGTGTCGACACACACACACACACACACACACACACACACACTCACTGTGTGCTCTCCGGTCAGGTCACATATTTTGGGTGGTTGACGGAAAATACTAAGACTGAATTAGCCGTGAATCACATGACCGGCACCGAAGAAATCTGTACCTGATGGTTGTGCTGGTGTCCTACAGCGATGGCCGCCACCGTCTGCGCCTGCAGGTGCGTCTTCACCTGCGCAAATCACAGGAAACATGTCACGCTCATCACAGCACGCTGACTCGAAGTCTCATAAACACTCATCTGTACCTTCCTCTGATATTTGAGCCCATCTCTGGCTGCCTTACTGTCAACACCCTAAGTGTGTGTGTGTGTGTGTGTGTGAGTGTGAGTGTGCGTGTGTCTGCCTGTGTGTGTGTGTGTGTGTGCGCGTGTGTGTGAGAGTGTGTGTGTGTGTCTGTGTGACAGCGCTGTAGTGATTGATGCAGCAGCAAATGGACAACATCTCGAGTTACAAGATTGTTCCTGAAAATGAGATGGTTAAAGACGATAAACAACCAGGAATTCTGGAAACGCATTATTTTCATTCAGCTTATGTGTTCAAGAGAACAAAACTTCCACCAATATCAGTAAATAACTGTAAGTTGCTTTTCCCTCCATCATAAATGAGTGGTGTCTCAGAGCATCAGGCGAAACACACACACACACACACTCAGAGCGTCAGGCGAAACACACACACACACACTCAGAGCGTCAGGCGAAACACACACACACACACTCAGAGCGTCAGGCGAAACACACACACACACACACTCAGAGCGTCAGGCGAAACACACACACACACACACACACTCAGAGCGTCAGGCGAAACACACACACACACACACACACACACACACACACTCAGAGCATCAGGCGAAACACACACACACACACACTCAGAGCGTCAGGCGAAACACACACACACACTCAGAGCGTCAGGCGAAACACACACACACACACACACTCAGAGCGAAACACAATAAACGCTGTCGTGTTCTCTTGTGTTGGGATGCTGGTGTTTGGGAACGCAATCGTGTGAGACGCTTCTGGAGGAATTAAACCCAATCATTCTGATCACAGACTTTGACTCAGGCGTTTCAGAGCCACCAAACCAACATTTAAGATGCTGCGACGCCATTGGTCCACTTGGCTAGTTATCCAATCACAGCCTCTGCTTTCCAATTGAGCGCTATCCCAAAATGGGCATAAAAATAGGTGGATGGAAACACAGCTAGAGATTAGAAGGAGCAAAATATACAGATACGAGTCGGGTCTCTTACCAGATATGCAGGCGAGGCGATGAAGGCCCCCAGAGCTCCAGCCGCGGCCCCTGCGATCAGACTCCCTCCTGGGGCGTCCGTGAGTCCCGAGGCCTGCATGTAGGAGTAGAACCCGAGCCGCACCCCGTTCATTAGGCCCTGGTACAGCAGCGCCGCCGTCAGCCCCTTCTGCAGGCCCCGGACCCCGTCGGTGCTGCCCACTAGCCAGAGCGCCTGCAGAACCCCGCGGTAGTGCCGCTGGTAGGAGCCGCGGGCCCTCAGCTCGCCCTGCAGCTGCAGTCGGGTCTTCACCACCTCCAGCGGGTTAGTGAACACGCACGCCCCGCAGCACGCCAGCGCGCCCAGGGTGAAGTCCAGCGGGAGCCACAGGGCCCCAGGGGCGAGCGCGGGGCCGGGCGGCGCTCGGGCGATGGAGGGCTGTGGGGCGAATGGGGAATTTATGAGCCACGTGACAGGCATGCAGAAAACACACGTGATCCACCATAGATTCTGTTACCTCATCGCATTTATGTATGTAACATACTGTATTATCATCATCATGTGGCCAGTTTGTGAGTCCACTCATGAAGATTCAAATCTGAAACAGGTCACGGCAATGATTTATCAACAACAAATTACTTTATTACTTTTCATTTAAAAAAGCTAATTAACATGACATGTCATGCTCTATCAAACACTGTTAAACATTTATGACATGATTTGCATATTCACGAAACCATCGAAGCATGTTTTCATCCCATACACACAAAACATACTATAGACAAACAATTCAACAGCGCGATAAACTTTACATGACTGTTTTCTCAGTATAGCGCGTCTTACCGAGTCTGATCGCGTTTGTTAGAGATTCACACACACTCGCTCGTAAACACAAGGCGCTTCAGTGAACGCCCCGCCCACGGCTCCTGCCCGACCAATCAGCGCGCAGCTTCTCCTCCACCTCACAGCCTCCCCGGCGGACAGCCAATCGCGTCGGAGCACCACCGACTGAATTCAAATGGGTTAAAGGTGATCCAGTCTAAAGTCCTGCAGATCTTACACTCGCATTCTTGAGAACCAGAACAAAGAACGGGTACACACTGCTGCAATCACACACACACACGCATATATAACTACATTATTAAGATTCACAAAACTGTGAGGAATGGAATACCAAAAATAAATATTCTCTGTGAATGTCGTTTAAATTATTTCAGCTGAAGTCAATTAAAAGAAATATAAAAGCTGAAGCAGTTTTAAATGTTACAGTAATAATGACAGTTAAAATGGAGTGTGTAGTGGAACTGAATTGAGACGATGATGTTTGAGGAGCAGATCACGTGACCACAGCTTTATTCCGTTATAGTAAAGATCGTAAAAACGCATTATATCAGAGAATTAAGACATGGAGAACTTTCTTTATTTCCGTTTACAATCCACGGTCTCTCTCTCTCTCTCTCACACACACTCACACACACGTTTAATGTAAACAATGCAGGCTGAAAGAGCGGTAAAAAAGGTCCAGTTCATCAGTTCGTCCTACAATCGTGTTTCCTTCAGTCAGTCCAGCGTTTCTGAGGGTGAAATGCAACAGAAACAATAAAACATTCCCTTATAGATTCTCTCTCTCTCTCTCACACACACACACACACACACACACACTCGCAGAGCACATTGCAAAAACATCATTCGATCACTCAGAAATTGAAACAACAACTATGTTTGAGTGTCCTTTATATGTGTTGAGCTGTATTTTAAGGTAAATTAGTGTAAGGGCAGCAGTCGTTCTCATCCGTGTCGCACCGGCGGCTCAGGCTCCTGCATTACCTCTTAGCGCGGACGAAGTACAAGGCGTTGGTTTTGGGGTAATATTTCACGTTCTGCTTTTTGTCCATGAGGCCGCCGAAGATGATGAGCTCTCCGCGGCCCTGAACCACCGTGTGCAGGCTGGTCTCCGGTGGCCCCGTGACGGCGCTGGGTGCGCCGCCGCTCCCGTACACCTTCCACGACACCACACCGTCCGACTTGGCACGAGAAATGTCCAGAAGGTACATCTGCATGGGTTTGCAGTTGAGCGACTGGTACAGCGGCTTGCCCACGTTCAGGCTCTGCGGCGGGTGGTGGCCGAGCCGGCGCGCGATCGGGGGGATGGAGTGTCCGTCGGCCGCGGCGGCCTGCGGCGGGCTGGAGGAGGCGGGAGGGGTGCCGCCAGACGCGCCGGGCTGGGCCTGCGAGGACGAGGATGGCAGCGAGGACGAGGCTTTGACGGCCTCCAGGCCGCGGCGCAGGGCAGCGGGAGAAACGGCGCCTGGAGGGGTGCGTGGCGATACGGCCTGCGGAGGCGTGTGCAGTCCGTTGGAGCTGAGCGGATCGCCGTCCCAGCTGTAGTCTGCGGCCGCGTGCGGTCGCGTGGGCGGGGACGCTGCCTGGACGGGGCTGGTGCGGGGGGACGGTGACGAGCCGTTAAGCAGCGGCGGGCTGTCTGGGCCTCGCGAGGGCGACTGCTGCTGCGACGATGACGGACTGCCGTCCCGCGCTCGGGCAGACGCTCTGGGCCGCAGAGTTCCCCAACGACCGTTCACACAGGGCGCCTCCTCGACCGCGCCCAGCACCACGCCTGCCGCGCCCCCACGCACCGGAGACTGAGAGCGCAGAGAGGGCGGGTCCGGCCCCAGGGGGGCGGGTGTAGAGCTGATGGGGGACGGCCGAGAGTTGAGACTGGGGCTGAGAGGAGCTCGACCCGACGGCGCCTGAGAGAAAACCACCACACACTGACCCACCTGAGAGAGAGAGAGAGAGAGAGAGAGAGATGAGAGAGAGAGAGAGAGAGAGAGAGAGAGAGAGAGAGAGAGAGCGAGCAAGAGAGAGAGGCAGAGAGAGAGAGACAGAGAGCAAGAGAGAGAGAGAGAGAGAGAGAGCAAGAGAGAGAGACAGAGAGCAAGAGAGAGAGAGAGAGAAAGAGAGAGACAGAGCGAGAAAGAGCAAGAGAGAGAGCAAGAGAGAGAGAGAGCAAGAGAGACAGAGGGCGAGAAAGAGAGAGAGAGAGAGACAGAGGGCGAGAAAGAGAGAGAGAGAGACAGAGCGAGAGAGAGAGAGAGAGAGAGAGAGAGAGAGAGAGAGAGAGAGAGAGAAAGAAACATAAGCTATTGTGTAGGCAACTGAAAGAAAGGAAAAGCTGAAGATGTAGTTTACATTTACTACATTTCTGTCCATTCATTCATTGGTAAAAAAAAATGGGGCGTGGCACTCAAACAGGGTTTCTGCAGGATTATGAAGGGAGATTAAAGAAAACTTCAGGAATAAACTGAAGGGAACACGTCAGTATGTTCACTAATGTAAATGAGTTTTATTAGTGACACTTCAATACAATTTCCAACAGATCTCCATCACTTCTTACTTCATTTCACAAAAATATGATAAACTAAAGACTCTTGGGAGATATGAAGGATCAACTACTCTATAGATACTCAAGATTAACACGAGACTGGCAGAAACTGTGTGTTATGAGCCCTTTAATGTGTGTGTGCTCAGGTTCATGCTCACCTTGCAGGCCGGGTGACACCAGAGCTCGGGCGCGCCGTGATCCTCGTTCTCCACCCGCAGCTGCTGCCACGTCCAGCTGGAGGCGCTCATGTGCAGCAGCCAGGCGTCCTTCAGCAGCTGCACACACACACACGCAGGTTGATAAAAAGACCAATATTTTGTGATATCATAGCATAACTAGAGCTTTATACGCAGTTTTCCAGTGTATTCTCAGCAGATACTCACAGCGTTCGGCCCGCCACATCCGCCCAGAATCAGCAGCGTCTCGCTGTCGATCACGATCTGAGGGCAACACAGTGAGCGCATCAATCTCAGCGGCATCATGGGAATGTACGAAGAGAGCGAGGAGCGCGAGTTACCTGAGACTGGCCTCCGCGCGGGTGAGGCGACGGGCCGCTGACGGCGGGTTTGGACCAGGACCACTGCTCCAGATCCAGAAGCCACACCTCGTTACTCCTGAGACACAAACACACAGCGTGAGACGGGTCACCTGACAGCACAGCGGCTCTTACAGCTCATACGCACATCTGCCGGGCGCCCAGCGAGCCGCCGAACACCACCATGGTGCCGCCGATCACGGAGGAGGAGTGGCCTGCCATGGGCGGCGGCCCGTGAGTCGTCACAATGCAGTTCCACCTGCGGACAGAGAGGGCGGAGTTACAGAATCCAGTCATTCAAACAGAGAGGGCGGAGTCACAGAGTCCAGTCTTTCAACCAGAGAGGGCGGAGTCACAGAGTCCAGCCATTCAACCAATCCAACAGAGAGGGCGGAGTCACAGAATCCAGTCATTCAACCAATCAAACAGAGAGGGCGGAGTCACAGAATCCAGTCATTCAACCAATCAAACAGAGAGGGCGGAGTCACAGAATCCAGTCAACCAACCAATCCAACAGAGAGGGCGGAGTCACAGTCCAGTCATTCAAACAGAGAGGGCGGAGTCAGAGTCCAGTCATTCAAACAGAGAGGGCGGAGTCACAGAGTCCAGTCATTCAAACAGAGAGGGCGGAGTCACAGAGTCCAGTCATTCAATCAATCCAACAGAGAGGGCGGAGTCACAGTCCAGTCATTCAACCAATCAAACAGAGGGCGGAGTCACAATCCAGTCATTCAACCAATCAAACAGAGAGGGCGGAGTCACAGAATCCAGTCATTCAAACAGAGAGGGCGGAGTTACAGAGTCCAGTCATTCAACCAGAGAGGACGGAGTCACAGAATCCAGTCATTCAACCAATCAAACAGAGAGGGCGGAGTCACAGTCCAGTCATTCAACCAATCAAACAGAGGGCAGAGTCACAGGATCCAGTCATTCAACTAATCCAACAGAGAGGGCGGAATCACAGTCCAGTCATTCAACCAATCAAACAGAGAGGGCGGAGTCACAGAATCCAGTCATTCAAACTCAAAGGGGCGTGTCTCACCAGTTCTTGGAGGGTGAGTAGGTGTGTATCTCGTCGAAGAACCTCTCGGGCTGGTGCAGTGGGTACGGGCTGGGCCGCGTCCAGCCGCCGAACAGCACCAGCAGATCCCTGTACATGACCAGCGTGGCTCCAGCCTTAGGGGACGGGTACGAGCCTGAACACAAGAGAGAGGTGTGAGCGGTGTGAGCGGTGTGAGCGGCCTGTCTGAGCATTGGGGCGACGGGTGTGAGTCTGACCTGACGCCAACGGCCGGATCCACTCTTTGCTGTTGAGGTCCAGACGCCACAGGTCGTTGAAGGCTGCGTTACAGCTGCTCTGAGTGCAGCCACCGAACACGTACATCGACTGATTGGAGTCGTAGTAACACGCGCCTGCAACACAAACACACCAGCGATTAGCCTTCAGACTCGGTTGAGTTTGAGCGGGACTGACTGATGGCAGAACTTTATCTTTCACGATAAGATTCATGCCGTTAGCGAGTGATTCAGAACCTCTGACTGATTCACTGAGTGACTCATTAGAATGATTCAAACTGACAAACTGCGATTCATTTTGAAAAAAAAAATATTTTGATGCAGTTCATGACAAACTGGTGTGTGTGTGTGTGTGTGTATGTGTGAGTGAGTGAGTGTGTGTGTGTGTCTGCGTGTGTGTCTGTGAGTGAGTGAGTGTGAGAGTATGTGACTGCGTGTGTGTGTGTGTGACTGCGTGTGTGTGTGACTGCGTGTGTGTGTGACTGCGTGTGTGTGAGTGTATGTGTATGTGAGTGTGTGTATGTGAGTGTGTGTGTGTGAGTGAGTGAGTGAGCGTGTGAGTGTGTGAGTGAGTGAGTGAGTGTGTGTGTGTGTAAATGAGTGAGTGCGTGTGTGTGAGTGTGTACATGAGTGAGTGTGTGCGTGTGTGAGTGTCTGCGTGTGTGTATGTGTATGTGAGTGAGTGTGTGCGTGTATGTGAGTGAGTATGTGAGTGTGTGTGTGTGTGTGTGTGTGTGTGTGTGTGAGTGCAAATGAGTGAGTGTGTGTGTGTGTGTGTGAGTGTCTGCGTGTGTGTGTGTGTGTGTGCGTGCGTGAGTGAGTGAGTGTGTGCGTGTATGTGAGTGAGTGTGCGTGTGTGTGTGTGAGTGTGAGTGTGAGTGTGTAGTTACTGACTGTGTGAGAAGCGTTGTGTTATGGGGGTTCCAGGATACGGATAAGTGCGACTCTCCCACTGGATGTTTCCCTCCTGAACGGCCCGCAGGAAACCATGGTAACACTGATACGCCACACCTGAGACACACACACATAGTGTTTAGAGGGTAATTCACACAGGCGGGTGAGATTTCAGGCCCTCGTGTCACATTCACAGCTGACGAGTCTGACTGACCGTTAAACACGTCTCAGTGTCACATGACCGTCACACTATAAACATAACTAGAACGATAACTATAATAGTAACTATAACTGTACTGATAACTATAACAATATTGTTCTGTTTATTATAAATAGCAGTTTAGTCGTCTCTTTTTAAAGCAAGATGGATTCTGATTGGCTGTCAGTGTTTTTATGGTTCAGCTGTTCTGATTCCAGTGATATCGTTCCTCTGTATCGTCCTCAGAGTCAGAGCGATTATTAAACTGCATGGTTATAGTTATTAATCGTGTACCTTTGATGAGGCGGTACCACTGTTTGCACACCAGCGCGGCCGTCTTGTGCTCCTGGTAGGGCGACAGGAAGGACAGGATGTACTCCAGCACTTCCTCCGGCAGCTCGCCCATGCTGTGAACGCTGGCCCCGCCCCTGGCCGCCCCGCCCTCCTCGGTGTCCATGGCAACCAGGCAGCCGTCTTCACCGTCTGAGCAGCGAGACATGATGCCGTCTGACTGTCTGCGGATCTGAGAACAAACGTCTGAGGTCATGTGACTGATCGACCCAACCCGGGAACAATCCAAGGTTTCAGGACTGCAAAACATTTAAAACACTGACGCGTTACAAAATCGTCATATATGTGGTGTCATTCGAAAGCGTAAACACTCTAAGTTCATCCTGCGAAAACGCAGAAGAGTTTAAAATCTTTTAGCAGCTCAATTTTTGTGATATCAACTTTAAGTTCGGTCAAACAGAAGCCTTTGATTCTCTAGTGTTTTTGAGTCCAAATGGTGATATATTTTGTTTAGTCCAGTGCATTTACAGTAAACTTAGACTGCTATAAGCTTTTTATTCATTTTTTGAAGCGCTTCTGTCTCTTTAAGAATCACGCCAGTTCGGCTCAGAGGATCATGTGACAGTTAACGGTTAAATTCAGCTTCAGCTCAATGTCGTATATCAGAAACTGTGTATAATAACAGAAGCGTTCACACACACACACACACACACACACACACACACACACACACACACACACACACACACACACACAGCAGCTGAAGCTCCATGAGTGTGTCAAAGATCGTGTTATTTCCTCTGATCTGATCTAACCGAGGATCTTTATCATCAGCGCAGTGTAATTCTACTCGTTTACTCAGCACCAGGCGTGTTTACTAGAGTAAACTGAGGGTATGTCCATTAGCTGAGCGCTAACAGCCGGCTCATTCCCGTCTGTCGCTCCGAGACTCTGTGAGAGGCGCGAGACACACGCGCGTGATTTACCTGTCTGTCTGCTGGACTCTCTGTCCGTCTCTCGTCCGCGCGCTTCTTCGCTTTTTCCGCTGTTGTTTGTGTTTCTCTTTATCAGCTGCTCTCTTGAACCTCCTTACTCCAAACATCCGCCATCTTCCCTCCGCTCGGGAGCGCGCACGCACACACGTCACGCGTCTCAGAGCGCGCGCGTGCGCGCGAGGCGGCGACGTCCGCTACGTTTGGGCGCGCCCGCTGTTTCTATGAAATAAGTGTTTATTGATATATCACTTATATTTTAGACTATTTTGTTTGTCTAATGCTTATATTTTGGGCATTTGTAAGTAATAATTGTATATGAAATTGTGTCAATTGAAATGTAGCGTCATTGTGTATTCTATACACGTTGATCCAGTTTTTCTTTGAAAAATTATCTGCTAAATGAACGAAACTGCAAAATATCCTTAAGTGTATAAAGTGTATTTTACCAATACATATGATTTTACTTCTTGTCTGCGCTTGAGACCGCATAGAATGATTAACGCTGTAGCAAAACGATCAACGTTTTTAAAGGTGCAGTGTGTAGTATTTATGAGGATCTATTGACAGAAATGCAATATAATACACATAACTATGTTTTCAGTGGTGTATAAAGACCTTACATAATGAACCGTTATGTTTTTATCACCTTAGAATGAGCCATTTCTATCTACACACACCGCGGGTCCCTTACATTGCAGTCGACATTTTGTGCCGCCATGTTTCTACAGTGGCCCTAAACGGACAAACTGCTCTACAGAGCGCTAGCCACTCTCTGCTGTCTCTGACAACCACATCTTTGTCCTATGTCGGAAAATTATGTTGGCATTAGTGGAATTGCATTGGCATGGTTTAAATCATACTTATCTGACCGTTTTCAGTTTGTAGCAGTAAATGAAGAGATGTCACACCGATCACAAGTTCAGTATGGAGTACCGCAGGGCTCAGTGCTAGGACCGTTGCTCTTCACCCTGTACATGCTACCACTGGGAGATATCATTAGGAAGCATGGCGTTAGTTTTCATTGTTATGCTGACGATACTCAGCTCTATATTTCTTCACGCCCTGACGAAACTTACCAATTCACAAGATTAACGGAATGCATAGCTGATATAAAAAATTGGATGACTAGTAATTTCCTGCAACTTAATTCAGAAAAAACTGAATTTTTAATTATTGGACAAAAAAACTCCACATGTAGTAACCTAGAATACTGTCTAACACTTGATGGCTGCTCTGTCAAGTCCTCGTCGTCAGTTAGGAACCTGGGTGTGCTCTTTGATACCAATCTCTCATTTGAAAGCCACGTTTCTAGCATCTGTAAAACTGCATTCTACTATCTTAAAAATATATCTAAATTACGGCATATGCTTTCAATGCAAAATGCTGAACAGTAGTTCATGCGTTCATGAGCTCAAGGCTAGATTATTGTAATACACTACTGGGTGGTTGCCCCGCTCGCTTAATAAATAAACTGCAGCTGGTCCAAAACGCAGCAGCTCGAGTTCTTACTAGAACCAGGAAGTATGACCATATTAGCCCGGTTCTGTCAACACTGCACTGGCTCCCTATTAAACATCGCATACATTGTAAAATCTTGCTAATTACGTACAAAGCACTAAATGGTTTAGCTCCCCAGTACTTGAGCGAGCTCTTAACGCATTATACTCCATCACGTCTATTGCGGTCTCAAAACTCTGGCCAGTTGATAATACCTAGAATATCAAAATCAACTGCAGGCGGTCGATCCTTTTCCTATTTAGCACCTAAACTCTGGAACAGCCTTCCTAGCATTGTTCAGGAAGCAGACACACTCTGTCAGTTTAAATCTAGACTAAAAACGCATCTCTTTACTATGGCATAAACATAAAACATTTTTAATTTATATTTTATTCAAATCAGTTAAATGATTGTTAGGCTGCATTAACTAGGTCAGCCGGAACCGGGAACACTTCCCATAACACCTGATGTACTCGTTACATCATAAGAAGAATGGCATCTACGCTAATGTTAGTCTCTGTTTATCCCGAGGTTTACTGCGGTCAGCCGGATCCGGATCAGATGGTAGTATAAATAAAGGTGACTTGACTTGCTGCTAAAGAGAGGGGTGAGCGGTGGGTGGATGCAATTCGCAACCTCACCGCTAGATTTACACCGTGCTAAAATTTACACCGTGCACCTTTAACGTCATTTTTATATTACTTTACTGTCGAGCAAGCGGCTCTCTCGTAACTTTGAAAAGTGTGATTCATTCCGAGTCGGTTCGTCTTAAACACCCTCATATGAAGCTCTGGAAAGCCTGGCTGTGATTGGTTCGTTCCACAACAATCCAGCTTTTAAATCCTTACATGGCTTGTTTTGTAGCACTACTTCCTTGACTCAGTTAATTTACTTTAATTATATTACACAAGAAAATATGAGTATTCATATTGTTAGTCAACTTTATGCATTTGCAGATACATTTTACCAAAATGACTTGCATTACAGAACATTTGAGAATCAGTTCATGTGGATGGAGTCAAGCAGACTAAAACACGGTTCAACTCAAACTCCAGCAGACGTAAGAAATGAAAGTTGCTTTACTGTCAGACATAAAAACTGTTTCCATCTGATTTCATGAACTTGTTTCCAGTCTCTGCGATCATTAACAGTGAAACACGACACAAACACAGACGCGAGTAATCATTGCTTCTGCTAATACATGAGCGCGACTCTAAACCAGCGTTAAACTGGAGTCCCGTCAGGTTTGCTCTGTTCTGACGTCTTCCTGCTGTCCTCCGGCACTTCCTGCAGAGGGCTGAGCACTTCCTGTGCCGTCAGCGTGAAGCCCGTCTTCGAGCCTTTAGCGGGTGATCCCGGCACCGGGCGGCCCTCGTTGTCCAGAACTCCTTCTCCATGAAGCCAGTCCATCTTCTGCCGGTGCTGCCGGATGGCCTCGTCCACACGGGCGTCGATCATGGCCTCGGTCAAGACCCCGTCCTCCGACGCGTATGCCGCCGCCTGACACACACACACACACATACACACACCATGAGCCTCTGCGGGACATCACTTCTATTTCTACTTAAGGGGACTATTTTAATCATTTAGAATTTTCAAGTTCAACTAGTAAAAAGCCAAAATATTTGTAATTTCTGATGTTTTAGCATGACGAGGACCAGACCTGCCAGGCGACTCCGAGCTTAGAGATTTCTCGTCCAGACATGCCGTCCACACGCTTGGCGATCTCCGAACACTTCAGCCCGTAATCAAACGGAGCCAGCTTCAGCCGCCTGAGCACAAACCACAGATCAATCAATCAATCAATCAAGAGGCATATGCAAACCGATCATGACTCATTATGCCTCATGTCATCCAGCATTTATACTACAATTAATAAATATGTCTGAATCAGTGCTGATATTGTTAACTAAAACTAGAATTATTAAAATGTTCTTTAATTGAAATAAAGCTGAAATACAACATTAGTGTGTAGAGTGTGTGTGTGAGTGTGTTTTCAGTGAGTGTATGTGTTTTCAGTCTGTGTTCAGTGTGTGAGTGAGTTCAGTGTGTGTGAGTGTGTTTTCAGTGTGTGTGTGTGTGAGTGTGTTCAGTCTGTGAGTGTGTGTTCAGTGTGTGAGTGTGTGTTCAGTGAGTGTGTGTGTGAGTGTGTGTGTTTTCAGTCTGTGTTCAGTGTGTGTGAGTGTGTTTTCAGTGTGTGAGTGTGTGTTCAGTGAGTGTGTGTGAGTGTTCAGTCTGTGTTCAGTGTGTGTGAGTGTGTTTTCAGTGTGTGAGTGTGTGTTCAGTGAGTGTGTGTGAGTGAGTTCAGTGAGTGTTCAGTGTGTGTGTGTGTTTTCAGTGTGTGTTCAGTGTGTGAGAGTGAGTTCAGTGTGTGTGTAAGCAGTGTGTGTGTGTGTGTGTGTTCAGTCAGTGTGTGAGTGTGTGTTCAGTGTGTCAGTGTGAGTGTGTGTTCAGTGAGTGTGTGTGTGTTTTCAGTCTGTGTTCAGTGTGTGTGTGTGTGTGTGTTTTCAGTCTGTGTTCAGTGTGTGTGTGTGTGTGTTTTCAGTCTGTGTTCAGTGTGTGTGAGTGTGTTTTCAGTGTGTGAGTGTGTGTTCAGTCTGTGAGTGTGTGTTCAGTGAGTGTGTGTTTTCAGTCTGTGTTCAGTATGTGAGTGAGTTCAGTGTGTGTGAGTGTGTTCAGTGTGTGTTTATTGTGTGTTCAGTCTGTGAGTGTGTGTTCAGTGAGTGTGTGTTTTCAGTCTGTGTTCAGTATGTGAGTGAGTTCAGTGTGTGTGAGTGTGTTCAGTGTGTGTTTATTGTGTGTTCAGTGTGTGTGTGTGTGTGTTCAGTGTGTGTGTGTGTGTGTGTGTTCAGTGAGTGTGTTCAGTGAGTGTGTTCAGTGAGTGTGTTCAGTGAGTGTGTTCAGTGAGTGTGTTCAGTGAGTGTGTTCAGTGAGTGTGTTCAGTGAGTGTGTTCAGTGAGTGTGTTCAGTGAGTGTGTTCAGTGAGTGTGTGTGTGTTCAGTGAGTGTGTTCAGTGAGTGTGTGTGTGTGTTCAGTGAGTGTGTGTGTGTGTGTTCAGTGAGTGTGTGTGTGTGTGTGTTCAGTGAGTGTGTGTGTTCAGTGAGTGTGTGTGTGTGTTCAGTGAGTGTGTGTGTGTGTTCAGTGAGTGTGTGTGTGTGTTTTCAGTCTGTGTTCAGTGTGTGAGTGAGTTCAGTGTGTGTGAGTGTGTGTTCTGTGTGTGTTCAGTGTGTGTGTGTGTGTGTGTGTCTGTGTGTGTAAGCAGTGTGTGTGTGTGTGTGTGTGTGTTCAGTCTGAGTGTGTTCAGTGAGTGTGTGTGTGAGTGTGTTCAGTGAGTGTGTGTGTGTGTGTGTTTTCAGACTGTGTTCAGTGTGTGTGAGTGTGTTTTCAGTGCGTGAGTGTGTGTTCAGTCTGTGAGTGAGTGTTCAGTGAGTGTGTGCGTGAGTGTGTTCAGTGAGTGTGTGTGTGAGTGTGTTCAGTGAGTGTGTGGGTGTGTCTTCAGTCTGTGTTCAGTGTGTGTGTGTTTTCAGTGTATTCAGTGAGTGTGTGTGTGTGTTTTCAGTCTGTGTTCAGTGTGTGTGAGTGTGTTTTCAGTGTGTGTGTGTTTTCAGCGTGTGTTCAGTGTGTGAGAGTGAGTTCATTGAGTGTTCAGTGTGTGTGTGTGTGTGTGAGTTCAGTGAGTGTTCAGTATGTGAGTGTGTTTTTAGTGTGTGTTCAGTGTGTGAGTGAGTTCAGTGTGTGTGTGTGTTTTCAGTGTGTGTGTGTGTTTTCAGTGCGTGTGTGTGTTTTCAGTGCGTGTTCAGTGTGTCAGTGTGTTCAGTGAGTGTGTGTGTTTTCAGTCTGTGTTCAGTGTGAGAGTGAGTTCTGTGTGTGTGTGTTTAGTGTGTGAGTGAGTTCAGTGTGTGTTCAGTGTGTGAGAGTGAGTTCAGTGTGTGTGTTTAGTGTGTGTTTTCAGTGTGTGAGTGTGTGTTCAGTGAGTGTGTGTGTGTTTTCAGTGTGTGTTCAGTGTGTGAGAGTGAGTTACGTGTGTGAGTTCAGTGTGTGTGTTTAGTGTGTGAGTGAGTTCAGTGTGTGAGAGTGAGTTCAGTGTGTGTGTTTAGTGTGTGTTTTCAGTGTGTGAGTGTGTGTTCAGTGAGTGTGTGTGTGTTTTCAGTGTGTGTTCAGTGTGTGAGAGTGAGTTCAGTGTGTGAGTTCAGTGTGTCTGTTCAGTGTGTGAGAGTGAGTTCAGTGTGTGTGTGTGTGTGTGTGTGTGTGTGTGTGGGACTCACTGGCGTCCTCCAGTGGCCGGCTCCAGCACGTATCGGTCGAAGTACAGCCGTACGAGTCTCTCTCTCTCGTCGGGTCCCGGCAACATGAAGTTCACAATCTCATCGATTCGGTCGTTTATGGCCCAGTCAAACTGCTCAGGCTGATTACTGGCCAACACCAGCATAAACCTGCACACACACACACACACGATCAACCAGCGAGCGACAGACGGGTGAGCGCGTGAGAGAGAGAGACAGACGGGTGAGCGCGTGAGAGAGAGCGACAGACGGGTGAGCGCGTGAGAGAGAGAGCGACAGACGGGTGAGCGCGTGAGAGAGAGAGCGACAGACGGGTGAGCGCGTGAGAGAGAGAGCGACAGACGGGTGAGCGCGTGAGAGAGAGAGCGACAGACGGGTGAGCGCGTGAGAGAGAGAGCGACAGACGGGTGAGCGCGTGAGAGAGAGCGACAGACGGGTGAGCGCGTGAGAGAGAGAGCGACAGACGGGTGAGCGCGTGAGAGAGAGAGCGACAGACGGGTGAGCGCGTGAGAGAGAGAGCGACAGACGGGTGAGCGCGTGAGAGAGAGCGACAGACGGGTGAGCGCGTGAGAGAGAGCGACAGACGGGTGAGCGCGTGAGAGAGAGCGACAGACGGGTGAGCGCGTGAGAGAGAGCGACAGACGGGTGAGCGCGTGAGAGAGAGCGACAGACGGGTGAGCGCGTGAGAGAGAGCGACAGACGGGTGAGCGCGTGAGAGAGAGAGACAGACGGGTGAGCGCGTGAGAGAGAGAGACAGACGGGTGAGCGCGTGAGAGAGAGAGACAGACGGGTGAGCGCGTGAGAGAGAGAGACAGACGGGTGAGCGCGTGAGAGAGAGAGACAGACGGGTGAGCGCGTGAGAGAGAGAGACAGACGGGTGAGCGCGTGAGAGAGAGAGACAGACGGGTGAGCGCGTGAGAGAGAGAGACAGACGGGTGAGCGCGTGAGAGAGAGAGACAGACGGGTGAGCGCGTGAGAGAGAGAGACAGACGGGTGAGCGCGTGAGAGAGAGAGACAGACGGGTGAGCGTGTGAGAGAGACAGACGGGTGAGCGTCTGAGAGAGACAGACGGGTGAGCGTCTGAGAGAGACAGACGGGTGAGCGTGTGAGAGAGACAGACGGGTGAGCGTGTGAGAGAGACAGACGGGTGAGCGTGTGAGAGAGACAGACGGGTGAGCGTGTGAGAGAGACAGACGGGTGAGTGTCAGAGAGAGAGAGACGGGTGAGTGTCAGAGAGAGACAGACGGGTGAGTGTGTAAGAGAGAGACAGACGGGTGAGTGCGTGAGAGAGAGAGACAGACGGGTGAGTGCGTGAGAGAGACAGACGGGTGAGTGTGTGAGAGAGACAGACGGGTGAGTGTGTGAGAGAGACAGACGGGTGAGCGTCAGAGAGAGACAGACGGGTGAGCGTGTGAGAGAGACAGACGGGTGAGCGTGTGAGAGAGACAGACGGGTGAGTGTCAGAGAGAGACAGACGGGTGAGTGTGTGAGACAGACGGGTGAGTGTCAGAGAGAGACAGACGGGTGAGTGTGTGAGACAGACAGACGGGTGAGTGTGTGAGACAGACGGGTGAGTGTGTGAGACAGACGGGTGAGTGTGTGAGAGAGACAGACGGGTGAGTGTGTGAGAGACGGGTGAGTGTGTGAGAGACGGGTGAGTGTCAGAGAGAGACAGACGGGTGAGCGTGTGAGAGAGACAGACGGGTGAGCGTCTGAGAGAGACAGACGGGTGAGCGTCTGAGAGAGACAGACGGGTGAGCGTGTGAGAGAGACAGACGGGTGAGCGTGTGAGAGAGACAGACGGGTGAGCGTGTGAGAGAGACAGACGGGTGAGTGTCAGAGAGAGAGAGACGGGTGAGTGTCAGAGAGAGACAGACGGGTGAGTGCGTGAGAGAGAGAGACAGACGGGTGAGTGTGTGAGAGAGACAGACGGGTGAGTGTGTGAGAGAGACAGACGGGTGAGTGTGTGAGAGAGACAGACGGGTGAGTGTGTGAGAGAGACAGACGGGTGAGTGTGTGAGAGAGACAGACGGGTGAGCGTGTGAGAGAGACAGACGGGTGAGCGTGTGAGAGAGACAGACGGGTGAGCGTGTGAGAGAGACAGACGGGTGAGCGTCAGAGAGAGACAGACGGGTGAGCGTGTGAGAGAGACAGACGGGTGAGCGTGTGAGAGAGACAGACGGGTGAGTGTGTGAGAGAGACAGACGGTCGAGTGTCAGAGAGAGACAGACGGGTGAGTGTGTGAGACAGACGGGTGAGTGTCAGAGAGAGACAGACGGGTGAGTGTGTGAGACAGACGGGTGAGTGTGTGAGACAGACGGGTGAGTGTGTGAGACAGACGGGTGAGTGTGTGAGACAGACGGGTGAGTGTGTGAGACAGACGGGTGAGTGTGTGAGAGAGACAGACGGGTGAGTGTCAGAGAGAGACAGACGGGTGAGTGTCAGAGAGAGACAGACGGGTGAGTGTCAGAGAGAGACAGACGGGTGAGTGTGTGAGAGACGGGTGAGTGTCAGAGAGAGACAGACGGGTGAGTGTGTGAGAGAGACAGACGGGTGAGTGTGTGAGAGAGACAGACGGGTGAGTGTGTGAGAGAGACAGACGGGTGAGTGTCAGAGAGAGACAGACGGGTGAGTGTCAGAGAGAGACAGACGGGTGAGTGTGTGAGAGACAGACGGGTGAGTGTGTAAGAGAGAGACAGACGAGTGCATGAGAGAGACAGAGGGGTAAGTGTGTGAGAGAGACAGACGGGTGAGTGTCAGAGAGAGACAGACGGGTGAGTGTGTGAGAGAGAGAGACGGGTGAGTGTCAGAGAGAGACAGACGGGTGAGTGTCAGAGAGAGACAGACGGGTGAGTGTCAGAGAGAGACAGACGGGTGAGTGTCAGAGAGAGACAGACGGGTGAGTGTGTGAGACAGACGGGTGAGTGTGTGAGACAGACGGGTGAGTGTGTGAGAGAGACAGACGGGTGAGTGTCAGAGAGAGACAGACGGGTGAGTGTGTGAGAGAGACAGACGGGTGAGTGTCAGAGAGAGACAGACGGGTGAGTGTCAGAGAGAGACAGACGGGTGAGTGTGTGAGAGACGGGTGAGTGTCAGAGAGAGACAGACGGGTGAGTGTGTGAGAGAGACAGACGGGTGAGTGTGTGAGAGAGACAGACGGGTGAGTGTGTGAGAGAGACAGACGGGTGAGTGTCAGAGAGAGACAGACGGGTGAGTGTCAGAGAAAGACAGACGGGTGAGTGTCAGAGAGAGACAGACAGACGGGTGAGTGTGTAAGAGAGAGACAGACGAGTGCATGAGAGAGACAGAGGGGTGAGTGTGTGAGAGAGACAGACGGGTGAGTGTCAGAGAGAGACAGACGGGTGAGTGTGTGAGAGAGAGAGACGGGTGAGTGTCAGAGAGAGACAGACGGGTGAGTGTCAGAGAGAGACAGACGGGTGAGTGTGTGAGAGACAGACAGACGGGTGAGTGTCAGAGAGAGACAGATGGGTGAGTGTCAGAGAGAGACAGACGGGTGAGTGTGTAAGAGACAGACAGACGGATGAGTGTGTAAGAGAGAGACAGACGAGTGCATGAGAGAGACAGACGGGTGAGTGTCAGAGAGAGACAGACGGGTGAGTGTGTGAGAGAGACAGACGGGTGAGTGTGTGAGAGAGACAGACGGGTGAGTGTCAGAGAGAGACAGACGGGTGAGTGTCAGAGAGAGACAGACGGGTGAGTGTGTGAGAGAGAGACAGACGGGTGAGTGTGTGAGAGAGACAGACGGGTGAGTGTGTGAGAGAGACAGACGGGTGAGTGTGTGAGAGAGACAGACGGGTGAGTGTGTGAGAGAGACAGACGGGTGAGTGTGTGAGAGAGACAGACGGGTGAGTGTGTGAGAGAGACAGACGGGTGAGTGTCAGAGAGAGACAGACGGGTGAGTGTCAGAGAGAGACAGACGGGTGAGTGTGTAAGAGAGAGACAGACGAGTGCATGAGAGAGACAGAGGGGTGAGTGTGTGAGAGAGACAGACGGGTGAGTGTCAGAGAGAGACAGACGGGTGAGTGTGTGAGAGAGACAGACGGGTGAGTGTCAGAGAGAGACAGACGGGTGAGTGTGTGAGAGAGACAGACGGGTGAGTGTCAGAGAGAGACAGACGGGTGAGTGTGTGACAGACGGGTGAGTGTCAGAGAGACAGACGGGTGAGTGTGTGAGAGAGACAGACGGGTGAGTGTCAGAGAGAGACAGACGGGTGAGTGTCAGAGAGAGACAGACGGGTGAGTGTGTGAGAGAGACAGACGGGTGAGTGTGTGAGAGAGACAGACAGGTGAGTGTGTGAGAGAGACAGACGGGTGAGTGTGTGAGAGAGACAGACGGGTGAGTGTGTGAGAGAGACAGACGGGTGAGTGTGTGAGAGAGACAGACGGGTGAGTGTGTGAGAGAGACAGACGGGTGAGTGTGTGAGAGAGACAGACGGGTGAGTGTGTGAGAGAGACAGACGGGTGTGTTTACTTGTTGCTCTGTTCTCCGGTGCGGTACAGGAATGCGTTTAGAGTTGCGCGCAGATCCTCGCTGATCTTCTCCTGAAACACACACACACACACACACACACACACACACACACACACACACACACACGCGTGTCAGCTGATGCGATGACACACATGTAAACACAGTGCATGAGAGCCAGACTCACAGTGGATCTCTTGCGCAGGAATGCATCGGCTTCATCCACAAACAACAGCAGCCTGAAACACACAGAGCAATGCAACACATATGGTTTATTTACCAATTTAATATTTCATTATAAACATTTACAAAGTTATTATATGTAATTATACACAATTAATAACTTGATATATTATACAAATATTTTGATTCATGAGTATTTGGGGGTTTTAATGTATCATAGAAACAGGCTTGAGATATGATTTCTGCTGTTTATTGAGGAGCGTCTGACCCGCGGCGGCTGGTTCCGGCCCAGTCGAACACCTTGTGCATCGCCGTCACTCCGTCACGCCCCATCGGAGCCACGTCTCCCCCCGTCATGATGGCATAATCCATCCCAGAATGCATCGCCAGCTTCTGCTCACAGCCAATCAGACGCAGTTAGATGCGCCGCTGCCATATCGACGGTATGAACACGCGTGTGAGTGCGTTACCTTAGCGAAGAGTGTCTTCCCTGTACCCGGCGGGCCGTACATTAGGATGTTCCTGTACAGTCCGCGGTTCTGCCGCGTGTTCCTGGTAGCGATGGCGATGTCGCGCACGCGCTCCTCAAGAGTCGGCTGCAAAGAGACAGGAAGAGATACACATTCCTCACCGCACACATGTTCGCTAACAGGAAGTGAGCAATGCGCAAACACTCACGCTGAGCACGACTCCCTCCAGCGCGTCCTGCGCTTTACTCTTCAAACGCTTCGCCATCTGAAACACACACACGCGTCAGCACCGCCTCACACCTCACTTCCTGTCTGCACAGGAAATCAGCACATTCCTGTCGTACCTTGATGGGGTGCTTGAGGGCTTCCGCCACCGTGATTCGAGAGGTCTCTCGCACTAGTGAAGGTTTTCCTAGCCGAGCCTCGATGTAGCGTCCCGCCACAGCCGTTGCGTTACGCGCGGAGTACACGCCCACCGCCAGCAGCGTCAGGCCCGCCACCTACAGGAGCGGAGGAGTGTGAGACGCGGAGCCACACGGGCGTCTGAGACGCAAGAGACGCGCTTACCGTAGCCGTGACTTTATCCCAGTCTGATACAAACGTGCGGAAACCTTCTCCAAATACAGCGCCCGCCGTCCTGAAGCACACACACACAGCGGTAATGAAGCCAGCGATCATGTGACCATCAGCATCTGCTCATATAAATAAGTACCGTATGGACTCCAGCACGGTCTGTCTGTGCTCGGCTGCCTTCAGCCGGATCTGCTCACGAATGATGTCGGCGTTCTCTCTCTCCACGCGGGCGCGTGCTTTAGACTCCGCCTCCACGCGCAGCATCTCGTTCTTGTGCCGCAGATCCATCTCGTGCTCGATGGTTGCTATGGGAACAAACACCAAATGATGGTTCGGTTACGATGACAAACCCTGACTTCTGTAGAATAACACGGATCAATAGAGCCAGTGATCCACCTCTCCTCATGGCTTCCTGTTTCTGCACCGACTCTTCCTGTTTGCGCAGGTTCTCCTCGTTCAGATGTTGCTGTGGAAGAACAGAGCGGCATCGAGCCGTTAGAGTCACGTGTTTGGATCAAGCGTGTGAGTGAATCTACGGACACACACCTGCTGTCGGAGCTGGTCATCGTAGCGCTGCCGCGCCAGTTTGTCCTGATACTGAGCTCTCTGTGGACGGAAACAACCATCATCATCATCATCATAATAATAATCAGCTGCTCAAACGCTCGTGATCAGGGTCTCACCGCCTGGTGCTGTTTGGTCTCCTCGTTCAGAGTCTTTCGCCGCTCTTCACCCTGAACGCGGGTCTGCTCGCCCTTCAGCTGCTCCACGGCCGCCTCGTACTCCTGAACCACAACAACAACAACACACTCAAACAGATGAACCATAGCCAACCTGAAGCTGAGTTAAGACTCGTTCACACCAGCGGACGATAACTATAACGTTAACTAGATTAGCGGCCACACCAGCGGACAATAACTATAACGATAACTATATTAGCGTTCACACCGGCAGACGATAACGATAACTATATTAGCGTTCACACCAGCAGACGATAACTATAACTATATTAGCGTTCACACCAGCAGACGATAACTATATTAGCCTCCACACCAGCAGACGAGAACTATAACGATAACTATATTAGCGTTCACACCAGCAGACGAGAACTATAACGATAACTATATTAGCGATCACACCAGCAGACGAGAACTATAACGATAACTATATTAGCATTCACACCAGCGGCCGATAACTATAACTATATTAGCGGCCACACCAGCTGACGATAACGATAACTATATTAGCATTCACACCAGCGGCTGATAACTATAACTATATTAGCGGCCACACCAGCTGACGATAACGATAACTATATTAGCATTCACACCAGCGGCCGATAACTATAACTATATTAGCGGCCACACCAGCTGACGATAACGATAACTATATTAGCATTCACACCAGCGGCCGATAACTATAACGATAACTATATTAGTGTTCACACCAGCAGACGATAACGATAACTATATTAGCATTCACACCAGCGGCCGATAACTATAACTATATTAGCGTTCACACCAGCGGACAATAACTATAACGATAACTATATTAGCCTCCACACCAGCAGACGAGAACTATAACGATAATTATATTAGCGTTCACACCAGCAGACGATAACGACAACTATATTAGCATTCACACCAGCGGCCGATAACTATAACGATAACTATATTAGCCTCCACACCAGCAGACGATAACAATAACTATATTAGCATTCACACCAGTGGCCGATAACTATAACTATATTAGCGGCCACACCAGCGGACAATAACGATAACTATATTAGCATCCACACCAGCAGACGATAACGATAACTATATTAGCATTCACACCAGCGGCCGACAACTATAACTATATTAACGGCCACACCAGCGGACGATAACTATAACGATAACTATATTAGCCTCCACACCAGCAGACGAGAACTATAACGATAACTATATTAGCCTCCACACCAGCAGACGAGAACTATAACGATAACTATATTAGCGTTCACACCAGCGGCCGATAACTATAACTATATTAGCGGCCACACCAGCGGACAATAACTATAACGATAACTATATTAGCCTCCACACCAGCAGACGATAACGATAACTATATTAGCTTCCACACCACAATATCGCACAATGTTGTTTATTATAAGCCCGCGCTGCAGTTTTGTCGTCTGCCGCTTTAAATGCTCAAGCTCTTATGCTGCGTTCACAGCATGTCGTAATTATGAGATGACAACCTGTGACATTCTACTCTGAACCTTTTTTCGGAATTATGCATTTCTATGGCAACACTATCAAGGCCAAAATGAATCTGCAGAGATTAGGTGGCAAGTTAGGGCTCTCAAAAACAACTTGTAATTGTACGAGGATGTTTCCATTTTTTTACAGGTCGGAATCTCGTAATTGCGATAATTGGCGTGAACCATAGACTGTAAAAAAATATGGACGTAGTGTCTGTGACGTCACCCATAGGATTCTGAAGAGCAGTTTAGGGGCGAGGGACGAGCTGGCCGTTGCCATTTTAGCAGCACATGACCGCGCGTCATTCCCGGATAACAGAAAATAAGCAAAGAGGCGGGACGTGGGTGGAGGTGAGGTGACGCGTTGACTAACAGACAGCAGAAAAATGGCTATCTACCTGTCACTCAAAGTGGCCACGCCCTTAATTATGCAGAACTTTAAAGCTTCATATAATGTAAACGAATGAGCTATAAAAAAATTCACCCCCTCACAGTTGTCATGAAGGGCAAAATTAGTCGTATAGACCAAAACCACAATTTGTACCAGGCTGTAAACATGTTTTTTTTCTGCTGTAAAGTTGGGCATTTTAACATGGGGCTCAATGAGATTCTGCTCCCTTCTGGAGCCTGTCTCTAGTGGCCAGTCGATGAACTGCAGTTTAAGTCACTTCTGTATTGGCTTCAAGAGAAACTGGGGGAGGAGCCGCTTGGCGTGAACGCACCTAGTAGGATGCAGGATGGATTCTGATTGGCTGTCAATGTTTTTAAATTGTTCATCAGCTGAAAAAAAATCATTGTTATTGTTGTAGTTGTGGTGCAGACGTCACTATTCTCTTAGAGTAATTATTAAAACAGCATGTTATAGCTATTGTTTTAGTCGTTGTCGTTATTATAGTTATGGTATTCAGTACTTTTCCAAGTTCTGTGCTTAGCAACTAAAACCAAGGCGTGTAGTGTTCCTTTAACAAACTGTCATCGCCACCTACTGGCCTGGCAGCAGAATACAGCGCTTGTTTTATAAAACGTTTGGATTGGACACTTCATGGTTACAGTACCTTCATTTTGCTCTGATGCTCCATCTGGACGGTTTGCTCCTGCATTCGCGCGAGATCCAGCGCCTCTTTGGCATGACCTGGGGTCACAGGGGTCAAACCTCATTAACAACATCACTGTAATGCAGTCAGATCCTTCATCTAGTGTGACCTTTGACCTAATGTCCTTCATATGCTCATGACATCCCAACACTGCCATTATAATGAATGAATGAATGAAGCGGCGCGCGTCGCGTCAGGAGCGCGCTCGGTTCTGGTACTCACGGGATCGGTCCAGATCTTTGGCCGCCTGCGCCGCGCGTTCCAGCCCCGTCGGGTCGAAGTTGCTCCATTTGTCCTTGGGTTTATCACCCGAACCAGAACCAGAGCCGCCGGGCGGAGGAGGGGGAGCGGGCGGAACCGGGCCCTCCGGCGGAGCGCCACTCTGACCTTTATTGAGCCCGAACAGCCACGACATGATCCGCTGACAGACACTGAACCACCGGCCACGGACAGACTTCCACCGCACGAGTGTCACGCCGCGCTCTGCGCATGCGCTCTGGTCCGCACGCGCTGCCGCTCTGCGCTGATTGGCCAACGCGCGCGTCCTTTCAGAAGGTCAGAGAGGAAGCCACGCCCCCTCGCGGCATACGGCGGCCGAAAGAGCTCTGAAAGCATCCGCGCGAGTCTTGCGTCAGTTCTCATCATCACGCGTTTAATAACAGAGAGAAATAATGAATCTGTGAGCGATGCCAAAAAGATGTTTTTCTTTAGTATTCCTCTCAAGAAAAAATGCAAACAAACATGAATGCACATTAATAACCAGTAAGAATAATAAGAATAAACAATAATACACACTACATTGCGAGGCATTGCACAGAGTATGAATAATAAGAAACGATACACAATAAAAATAATAAAAGTGTAAAGTGATGATGTCAGTGTAATAAATATAGTGAATGAAAATCTTCTTAACGTCTCCGTCATACTTTCATATATAATTGCCTTTTTGAGTTTCTATGCAATGGGAGGTTTTAGTAATTGTTAGATGCGTTTAGAAAATAATCAAATATACACAAATCAGGCATAACATTATGACCCCAGATGTTAGCAGCAGATCCTTTAAGTCCTGTAAGTTGCGAGGTGGGGCCTCCATGGTTCTGATGCTCACGTGCCACTGTTGGTGCTTTCGGCAGTGGACAGGGGTCAGCATGGGCACCCTGACTGGTCAGCGGCTATGCAGCCCCATACACAACAAACTGAGATGCAAATCCTTACGCTTGCCCATTTTTCCTGCTTCTAACACATCAACTTTGTGGACAAAATGTTCACTTGCTGCCTAATATATCCCACCCACTAACAGGAGCCGTGATGAAGAGATCATCAGTGTTATTCACTCCACCGGTCATAATGTTATGCCTGATCGGTGTAATATTTAATAATCATTACTGTTTCAGAACACATACACACTTCAGGAGACAAACAACCAGACAGCAACATAGTGTCGGCTCAGATCCGGATCCCAAGGCTTATAAGGAGACGTTTCATAATTTCACATGCAAACAGGATGAATGACATGATCTTTATGATATGAAGGATCTAAGAAGATTGTAATATATATTTGAACTGACAGGACTGATTATAAATACAGCACGGCAGCCATTCAATAGGAAAATGTTTTATTGATATTCATACACACACAGACACTTATTTACAGGCGGATGAGGCCTCACACACACACACTGATGGGGTGGGTTCACTGCAGCTGTGTGATGCGGGAGAAGACGCCCGGCGGCTCGTTCCCGTCGCCCAGCGCGGCTCTGAACCCCTCCTGCTGCCGCGTGCGCGCCAGTTTGGCCAGAGCCAGGAAAGAGCGCGGCTCTGTGATGGACAGGTCACACAGCACACGCCTGTTGAGCTGGACGCTGCTCTGTGGAGGACAAACACACACACACGTGTTTAAACAGCCGTCACGCGTGCGGATCCGTGAATCCATGACCTTCACTGACCTTCAGCAGGTTGTGTATGAGCGCCGGATACTTCAGGTGGTGTTCTCTGGTGGCGGCGGCGATGCGCGAGATCCACAGCTGCAGACGGAGGTCAGAGTTCATGAGTGATTGACAGGCTTGCTGATGCTCGTGCGTATGAAGGGTTTGTGTTCTGTACCTGTCGCATGTTGCGCCGTTTGGCTTTCCGTGCTTTGCTGGCGTAGACAAACGCTCTGCGGACGGCGCGCACCGCCAGACTGTAGCAGCGGTTCTTCCTGCCGCGGAAATGCTGCAGAAAAACATGAACATCAGACCCACTGTCACTGAACACAGAATCCCAGACAACAGAATCCCAGACTTCAGGGAACGTTCTCTCAAGGTTATGAACAAGCGTTCTTCAGAATTATGTGCTCTTAATGTTCTCCAAACATTAGCAAAAAACATTATTCATAGAACGTTTATTTTTTAAATGTTTCTACTTGCTTCAGAGCGTTCAGAGAACATTCAAAAGTAACGTTCCCATAATGTTTGATGAATGATACAATGGAATGTTCCCTTAAAAGGTACATCATCAGGTACAAACATCCAAAAGCCACTAGCACAGTGTTATATATTGTGTTGGCTTGTGTACATTATCCCAAATGATTCCAAGAATGCTTAAATCCAGAGAAATCAGCGATTTTAACCAGGACACGGCCCGTGTGTGTGCGTTGCCTATCAATGACATCATACCCGCGTTACCCTCCGGTTTTATTTTATAGTAACCATGGAAACACAAAGCTGCTTTAATATCTGATGTGTTTTATTAGACGCTGAGCAACTGTTTGGATCATTCATGGACAGAAACTAATCATTGTTCTCCAGCTCAACACAGTTAGTCTGATTGTTTAGATCTGGTGTTCTTGATTTACCGCGAGTACCATGTTTTACCATGCCTGATATGATCTCGCTCACTGCAGTGTGAACAAGTGTCTCATAGTAGCGCCGAGCGAACACACAGAGTAGCATTATAACATCACTTTAACACACTCAGATGTGTGTGATATGATAAACAGCACTGCGTTACCCCACACACACACACGAGCGGAAGCTCGTCTGACAGAATTAAAGCTCCGCTGCTGTCGCCGTGTGTCGCTCGCCTCTCATTAGCAATCGCTCATTCAGCTCCACACTCGGCTCTGCTCTGCTTCATATACAGTAACGCTAATCTCATCCATGAACATGATTTCTGCCCGTGTCCCATCACGATCTTTTCCACCGGCTGTAGAGGTGAAGACGACAACTCCCATGAATCCGCGCTCAATCTCGGCGTCATCAAGCCACGCCTTTGTTTTGAATAGGCGACCCCTGGCAAAAAACTACATAGTGTGCCTTTAATGTTCACATAACCGAGAAAAAAAACCGCTTATAAACATCTAAAGTTAAGAAATAACGTGTTCATAACGTAATGGGAACATTAGCAAAACGTTAGATAATATATTTTTGTAAGCTGAGAAATTAAATGGCTGTTTTAATTACAATCTGAGCAATTATAAAATCAGTCAGACAGATATTTAAGGCACACACACACACACACACACACACGTCTCAGTTTAGTCTCGTCTGTCTCCATCCTCTCACCCGCGCGTTCTTCAGGAGCTCCTGGACTTTCCAGTACCGGTCCGGTCCGCGGTTCCGGATCCAGCAGGACAGCGTGAGGAACACCATGATGATCACTCACAGATCGATCTGATTCCACATGTGTGACCTCGAGCTCTCGAGCCGTTCGCTTGCGCCGGTGACGCGACGTCACATCCGGGGAAGACGAGAAAATAAAATAAAAACGAATAGTCTAATAAAAGCACAAAGGCTTTATTTTAAATTATACTATTATTATACATACACATACAATATTAACAAACGCTATGAATTAAAACATATATAAATACAATAATGAATCATTAAGAACTCTGTTTTTCACTAGTTATGATGTTTATAGTGTGCGGTTAATATTTGTACATTTACAATAAGATAAACATTCAACAGTAATTCATAAAATGCGTTTCACAATCGCTTATATCCCTCGCCGGAGATCTGCCTGTCTAGTACACGTGACCTGTGGTCATTACAGACACTGATGCTCCCTCGGTAGGCGGCTGAGCGTGTTTATGGAGGCGCGGCCCGCGCAGGCGCGCTGCATTGTGGGCTGTTGGAGGAGCGAAGGGTCAGATTGACGCGATCATGGCTGCTGTGTGTTTCTCCTTGAGCCGCTGCGCTGCCGTCCACCGACCCGCCGCGATCACGGTGAGCTGACCGATCATATCTGAGTTTAATGTTGTTCTACAGTGTTATAAAGATGCTGATTAATGTCGTGTTGCTCGATCGCGAATATGACATGACAAGCTGCTGTTTTGTATTATATAGTGACCATTTCAGCACTGATATAGCATATGATGTGACATATTTCATATTTTATCCATGTTCATAATGAAGAACAGTGTCGCGATGTAAACAGCTTCCTACAGATTTAAGTTTGGTGATTGGTAACAGTGATGTAATAATCAGAGTGTAATTCCGCCTGTGAACACCAGAGGTCAGTGTCAGTATAGTGCTGGGCGGTATCAGCAAAAATGTATATCACGGTATTTTTTCACAATCGCGGTATATGACGGTATTTCCCCCCATGCATGACTGGGTGTCACTGTTAACTGCATTTTCTACTGATTGAGAGAGGAAATACTGCAGTAGATTGACTTAGAATGCTCTATTTTACTGTCATGATGAGTGAATATTGTAGAAAAATTCCACACTAGAATTAATACAGGTATGCACACCAAATTATTTACAGTGGCAATAGTGTAGGGGTAAGGAACGTGACAGAAAGTTGACGCAAATCGACCTGAGGTTCGAATCCACCTTTTGCCGAACTCGCTCTACTCCCTTTCCCTTTTCTATTGCGGTATAAAAAAATTCATATCATAACAAAAATAAACACCGGTGTTCGGTATGAACCGGTATACCGCCCAGCACTGTCAGTAACAGCGTCTCTCTCCAGGCAGTGCGGTTCGCACAGACGGCAGCGGCGCCAGCGGCTCAGTCCAGGATCAAGAAGTTCCAGATCTACCGCTGGGATCCAGACACAGCCGGAGACAAACCGCGCATGCAGACGTACGAGATCGACCTGAACACGTAAGTCGAGCCGCCGCTCCTCAGCTCTGGAGTGTGTTCGTCTGTAGACTGAGCGTCTGTTGTGTCTCTCAGGTGCGGGCCGATGGTTCTGGACGCTCTCATCAAGATTAAAAACGAGATGGACGGCACGCTGACCTTCAGACGCTCCTGCAGAGAGGGTGAGATGCCAACACGCTCGTGTTGAGCCGGTTCCGGTGGGTTTCCGGTCTGATCTGGTTGTGTTCTGGTCTGCAGGAATCTGTGGCTCGTGCGCCATGAACATCAACGGCGGAAACACGCTGGCGTGTCTGAACAAAATCGACAGCAACACCAACAAAGTGACGAAGATCTACCCTCTGCCGCACATGTATGTGGTGAAGGACCTGGTGCCCGTGAGTATCTGAGCCGCAGCGTGTTTCCATCTCTGAGTGTGTGTGTGTGTGTGTGTGTGTGTGTGTGTGTGTGTGTAAACACTGTCCGTTTGTGTCCCGCAGGACATGAGCAACTTCTACGCCCAGTATAAATCCATCGAGCCGTACCTGAAGAAAAAGGATGAGTCCAAGCAGGGACAGGAGCAGTACCTGCAGAGCGTGGAGGACCGAGAGAAGCTGGTAGCGTAAACACACACACACACACTCATGTGTGTTGGCATGTCTCACGTGTGTGTCTCTGTAGGACGGCCTGTACGAGTGTATCCTGTGCGCCTGCTGCAGCACCAGCTGTCCCAGCTACTGGTGGAACGGAGACAAGTATCTGGGCCCGGCCGTCCTCATGCAGGTGAACCCTCGCCTCACGCGCCACACACGCTTCTGTTCATCTTCAAAACACAACTCAAGATATTTTGTCCCTCCATTGAAGGTCTGTTCACCCAAAACTATTGACGCTTGAAAACTGGTGAAATAAGTCCATATGAGTGGAGCGCTTTAGTCCAAGGTATTCAGACGCGTTTGGGTCAATCGGATCACAAGTAGACATTCCCGTTTACACCTGGTGTTTGAATCCGTCTCTTTTGTCCACTTCTGTCCTGATTTCTTCTGGGTCTATGGGCGGGTACATGCAAGGGCTTTTTCAGATCTGTGAGTGTGTGTTAGAAATCAGGAATGGTGAGAGAACATTGTGGACGTTTTTCCTCTTTAAACCAAACTTGGGTCTTCAGGCGACAAAGTTTAAATCCCGTCTGGCTAGCACGTGTCTGTAACAATGTTCGGGTGGGTGTGGAAGAAGACACAGGGGTCGGCTGGTTTCAGGCACACAGGTATTAATTTATTATCAAACTTATCTCCGTCGTATACAATTGTGCCCTTGGCACCTCATGAAAAAGTCCTCAGGTTCACCGGTTTGGTCACGCAGTCCCTCTCTGCTTTTCTTTCCCTCTCTGTCCTGTGTGCCTGCACGATCTGCTCCTCTCTCTCCCGTCCTCGCTTCCTGCTTGGCCTTATATCCTGTTTCTCCACGCCAATCACTGAAACAAGAGACAGGTGTTTCTCATTTGGTCTTGATTTCCTTACGTGCCGCTCGTCTCCTGACTCTCTCTCCCGTCACAGACCTCGCTAAACCACGGCCCCCTCGCCACAGTGTCCCATAATGTTCACACATTAGGTCAGTAGGTTGGAGAGTGGGGGGTCTTTAAGTGGCTGTTTGACCACATGAGCGTCTACACTGCAAAAGTGATCCGGCCGACTACCTCTGGAAGTGGTGGAAAGTGGACAAGCTCAAAATGTTTTAGACCCTGTATTTAGCGTTGCCCACTATTGATCCGATCGACCAAAACGCATCTTAAAACCAGGGCCCAAGAGACACAATCGCTTTATATGATGGACAGTTTTTATTCACATATAAACATTGATCCGCGAACATAAATGGAAGATCAACCGAACTTGCTTGCTTGAGAACCTCATTGGTTCTTGGACAGGGTTTCCGTGGGTCTTAAAGTCTTAAATTGGTTCAGAAAGTCTTGAGTTCACTATCATAATGAGAGTCTATGATTTCTGTGATGGACGGACTTGCAGAATCCATTCATAAAAATGTAATTTACTGTATAATGCGGATCAAATCTTGTATGAATAAATCAACAGTCGGTCAGTCTCTTAAAGGGCCAGTTCACCCATTAATGAGAATCCTGTGATCATTCCCTCGCCCTAATGTCGCTCACACCCGTCAGACTTTCCTTCCTCATATAAAGCCATCGAGTCTCTTCAGAACATCTGGAATAATCCGCTCGATCCGTACGGATCAGTTTCTGAAGCGGCAGTGGAAGTTGCTTAGACAGAAATCTTCCCATTTCATTACAAATATCCTCATTTGTGTTCTGGAGATCAACGAAATGAACCATTACATTTTCTTTAATTGATCTTAAAAAGGTCTTAAATTTACCTTCATAAAACCTGCGTAAATGAACCCCATTGGTTCTCACACGTCACGTTTCAACATTCGCTGATTAATGTTTAGATGTGAATGAAATCTGCGTGTCTCTGGGATTACAGCGCTCCGCTCGTATGGATTTATTTTGGTTGAACAGACTTTCAATGAAGGAACAGAAATCTCTCGGATTTCATTAAATATCTCTCGATTTGTATTTCGAAGATGAGCGAAAGTCTCATGGGTTTGGCATGACACAAAGGCAAGTAAATTATGACAGAAATGTGTTTTTTTTAAGGCCGTAACACGCCTGCGTTAGAGGAAATGACTGTGTACGCCAGCAGGTGGCAGTAGATTATAGTCATCGTTCACAAAGGGAAACTGAAGTTGGCCGCCTCTTACAGTACTTCCAGACGGTTGTTGTTATGAAATATTTGTGTATTGGAAGACTCGGGTAAGACTTAGTAAGGTGAGGGACACTCCTGAGTTTGTCGTTTGCTCACTTTCATCTTCTCGTGCACTGGACAGCCAATCAGAGTGGCCAAAAAAACACAAACGAGGTTCAACTAGTGCCGAACAAACTCAAAAACTGAGTCAATCGTCGGCTTGGTTTGTTACGCCCTTTAAAACCGACCTACCTTGGCAACTGTTGCCGTGCGTGTTGTTGTGCTCTTGCTCAGCTGTGTCCTGTATCGCAGGCATACCGCTGGATGATTGACTCGCGTGACGACTTCACAGAGGAGAGGCTGTCCAAACTCCAGGACCCGTTCTCTCTGTACCGCTGTCACACCATCATGAACTGCACCAGAACCTGCCCGAAGGTAAAGCGCACCGACTCCAGGACACGCCTGACCGGCGGATGCTCGTTTCTATATGTTCTCATCAGAGTCTCTCGTCCCGCAGGGTTTGAATCCAGGCAAAGCCATCGCTGAGATCAAGAAGATGATGGCCGTGTACAAGGAGAAGAAAACGGCGTCAGCGTAGACGTGTGGCGTAAAACACTGAAGATGTAGACACTCACAGATCGTGTTATATCAGACTGTTCATCACTCCATAAACCGCCGCATATGTGTGTGTGTTGCTTCAGAGACATGTGAAGAGCTTAAGATCTCCGACTCATTTTATCTGGAGATCTTTCTGTATATTAAATAAATATATGCTTGAAGTTCACAACACAATGTTTTTACTGACTTGATCTCTACAAAAACATCTGTTTTTCATCAAAAAAAACTTCATTCCGACTCTTATTCTCATGTTTGAATAATAAAGTGTCGATAAACTGAAATAACACAGATGGAAGTAGGGGAATGGAGTAATGATCAACTGCTTCTTAAGTCTTTAAATCGTATTTAAAAACGATTGAAGGTGAATGATGTATCTATTTTACTATACAGTGCCACTCATAAATAAAAAGAGTAAAAAATATAGCCATAAGTTGTATTTTTCTTCAAAACTGTTCAATGTAAAATAAACGCGGGTTTACTGTTGATCGGCCACGCGAGGGCGACGTGTCACGTGATGAGCCAACGGTTGATACCCAAAGGAAATAAGTGATTTAAACACGAGCTAACCAGCAGAAATATGTATATAAGAGATGTATAATGTACATTAGTTTTATGAAGATGTATATTGGCGTTATATTCACGGTTTTGGATGAAGAGGATGGAGTTTCACATTCCTGTCAGCGGGGATCGGCGGGAGGGGGAGGGGCTGTGGGCGGGGCGGGGCGGGGCTGCGCGCGATGGGCGGGGTTGGGGGCGGGGCGACGCTGAAACTTCAGACACGCCGAGATTTGAGCATCACTCGAGGAATAAAGGACTGAATTAAAGGTGAGCAGATTCATTTTTAAATATTATATTTAGTATATTAAACTTAAACATCTGACTCACAGAGAGAATGTGTTTATGTAACTGCGATCGCCTGCTGTCATTTGAGTCAGTTTAAGGGACGTGAAGAGGAAGCTTGTGTGCGTTTACACTCATATATGAGTTATTGTGTACAGTAAATACATTACATTTAATAGATTTAATACATCATTTGAGTGTTTGAAGTTTTGTGATGGACTCTGTTGGGGGGCTTTTGCTCTTGGGGGAGGAACAGCAGGATTACAGCCAGGGGCAGATGACAAAACAGCCAACACACACACACACACACACACACACAGAGAGAGAGAGAGAGAGAGAGAGAGAGAGAGAGACATGTAGAGCTGCAGCAGCAAGAGTCTTTAAAAGTGAACAAAGACTGTTATGTTTTTAACGAGTGACATGAGAGTTAATGAAGAGAGCAGAACGGCCTGAGTGTGTGTGTGTGTGTGTGTGTGTGTGTGTGTGTGTGTTGGGGGAGGGTCTAAAGGGGGTTTAATGACTCCCAGATGTGAGCTTCAGCATATGCTACAACACACACTCACATGCTGAGGAATGTCTGCACACACACACAGAGACTGTATTTACATTGAGAGTGCTGTGTTCTGCTAAACAGATCAATATCTGTGTGACAATTCATGGTTTGATATTACAAGCTGAAAAATGTGTCTGAGTGTCTGTCCTCAGGGGTATCTCACCGGGGGTCAGGAGAGAGAGAGAGACAGAGACGAGAGAGAGAGAGAGAGACAGGAGAGAGTGAGAGAGAGAGAGAGAGACAGAGAGAGAAAGAGAGAGAGAGAGAGAGAGAGAGA
>CM077217.1:859275-884275 GCA_039654625.1 Rhinogobio ventralis
GACGTCCTCACGCAGACGGGCCGACTGCTCGCTGGCGCTGTGACTCTGCTCCAGCTCGGCCAGCTGAGTCTGAAACACACAACACACATGAAACACCACACACACACTTCACACACTCTAAAAACAACTACCAGAGAACTACCACTGTAACCATAGCAACAGCAGAAACCATAGCAACCCCCAACACTATGACAAGTGCGTTTCTACAAAGCACAAAACACAACCACAACCACAACCTGCACTTACTCACCAGACACGGATGTAGTAACACTTGAGTTATTACTAATGGGTTACCATGATGTTCTATTTAGAATACTGATCCAAATTGGCTAGTTATTCCTTTAGATGGATGTGGTAACATTAGCGCAATCTTCGGTTTCACGCCGCACAACTCTTCCTTACAAGCACAGCCATGAAAACATCACACACACACACACACACACACTTCACAGCATTAATCCTGCTCATCAACATGTCATTAGTGTTTGCAGGGCTCCAGACTGTGACTGACCCTAATATAGTTATTGTCAGCTGGTGTGAACACTAATATAATTATCGTTATAGTTATCGTCCGCTGGTGTGGACGCTAATATAGTTATCGTAACAGTTATCATCCGTTGGTGTAATGGAATATAATTACAGTATTTTAGTTTTTTAAGCTATAGCAGTTTTTGTACATTAGGCAACTGTTTTTAATAACAAATACCATAGAATCCACAGAATTAATTTTCACCATGGTAATGAGTTGCTATTTATGGTTTTACGTGTAGTTATCGTGATCTACAAACGTATGACACTATACGGAAGAGTAAGAGTAGAGTCCTCACTCAAACAGTCAGACGCTATAAAAGTGAGGCTGTTACAGATGTTACTGCTGAAAATAACTACATCAATTTAAGCTACTGTCAAGTTTGCATTTCTGAGGGACATTACGAATATTATTAATAATTATTGATTATTCTTTGGTGCTACTTTGGTTCTCAGAGCCGGTCCGTATGTGAAGGCGTACCTGCAGCAGCACTATCTGTCTCTGTGCGTCCTGCAGCTCCTGCTCCACGGTGTTGAGCGAACGATCCAGACGGCCTTTCTCCGCACACAGGCGCATGCTGCTCTCCTCCGTCTTCAGCTTCTGACGCTCCACCTGAGGAATCGAAACAGGCCGTCAACAGAAACCCGCTGCAGTCACTCCTGCAGTCTCCTCTCCCCTCTTACCTTATCCAGAGTGTTCCTCAGCGCCGCCTTGTCCTTCTCCAGCCGCACGGCCTGTCTCTCGGCATCTCTCTTCTCGGTCTCCAGTAAGGCCACGGCTCTCTGCAGGCTGCGCAGACGCTCCTCTGCAGACACTCGCTCTGTGTGCGCAGCCTGCAGACCTCGCTGGGCCTCGGTCAGACCGTCGCACCTCTGCCGCAGAGCCTGTGTGAGCATGTGTTCACACAACTCTTTAAAAGAATCGATCTCAGACCACTTCAACTCTGCGTTCACACTGCCACTGCTACTCAAAGGGAAGTCAGACCTCTTCAGCTTAGACCACTTTTCATTCACACTGATGTAACCAGTTAACGAGTTGGTGATTCCGTATGAGTTCGTACAATTTGATTCAGAGGAAAACGTACGATTTTTAGACTAAGCATGACCCTACACGTAACCCTCAGTTAGATAGTATGGAAATGTATGAATGAGATTGTTCGAAATCATTCACCAAAACGTTAAATACTTGCTGTTGGAATGTGTTGGATGTTTTTTTTATATTATAATAATATGAACTATTATATTTTTTTCCTTGATAATAAAATATATTACAATATTACTACAGTTGTAATATATTGTTCAGTTGGGGCGTAAGATCGTACAAAAATATATGAATGAGCCTGTACGAACTCGATAACAATTCGCAAAAACGTAAAATAGTTCAAATCTTTACCATGAAAATGCGTTGGTTGCTTTTTAAATATCATAATATAAATTTTATTAATAATAAAAATCACACGTTTCAGATGGTGTCAGTTAAGCTGCTCTTTAAGAGGTGTTTTTTGCATTTCACGCCGCTGGTTTTCTACACACTAGACATTAGTTATAGTCATCGTAATAGTTCTAGTTGTCGTAATAGTTTTAGTTATCGTTATAGCTCTAGTTATCGTTCTTGTGTGTCGTAATAGGTCTAGTTATCGTAATAGTTCTAGTTGTCGTAATAGTTCTAGTTGTCGTTATAGCTCTAGTTATCGTTCGTGTGTCGTAATAGTTCCAGTTATCGTAATAGTTCTAGTTGTCGTAATAGTTCTAGTTGTCGTAATAGTTCTAGTTGTCGTAATAGGTATAGTTATCGTAATAGGTCTAGTTATCGTAATAGGTCTAGTTGTCGTAATAGGTCCAGTTATCGTAATAGTTCTAGTTATCGTAATAGTTCTAGTTGTCGTAATAGTTCTAGTTATAGTTCTAGTTATCGTAATAGTTCTAGTTGTCGTAATAGTTCTAGTTATCGTAATAGTTCTAGTTGTCGTAATAGTTCTAGTTATCATAATAGTTCTAGTCGTGATAGTTCTAGTTATCGTAATAGTTCTAGTTGTCGTAACAGGTCTAGTTATCGTAATAGTTCTAGTTATCATAATAGTTCTAGTCGTGATAGTTCTAGTTATCGTAATAGTTCTAGTTATCATAATAGTTCTAGTCATGATAGTTCTAGTTATCGTAATAGTTCTAGTTGTCGTAATAGGTCTAGTTGTCGTAATAGGTCTAGTTGTCATAATAGTTCTAGTCGTGATAGGTCTAGTTGTCGTAATAGGTCTAGTTATCGTAATAGTTCTAGTTGTGATAGTTCTAGTTATCGTAATAGTTCTAGTCGTAATAGTTCTAGTTATCGTAATAGTTCTAGTTATCGTTCTAGTTGTCGTAATAGGTATAGTTATCGTAATAGGTCTAGTTATCGTAATAGGTCTAGTTGTCGTAATAGTTCCAGTTATCGTAATAGTTCTAGTTATCGTAATAGTTCTAGTTGTCGTAATAGTTCTAGTTGTCGTAATAGTTCTAGTTATCGTTCTTGTGTCGTAATAGTTCTAGTTGTCGTAATAGTTCTAGTTGTCGTAATAGTTCCAGTTGTCGTAATAGTTCCAGTTGTCGTAATAGTTCGTTATCGTAATAGTTCCAGTTGTTGTAATAGTTCCAGTTGTCGTAATAGTTCCAGTTGTCGTAATAGTTCCAGTTGTCGTAATAGTTCCAGTTGTCGTAATAGTTCCAGTTGTCGTAATAGTTCCAGTTATCGTAATAGTTCCAGTTGTCGTAATAGTTCCAGTTGTCGTAATAGTTCTAGTTGTCGTAATAGGTATAGTTATCGTAATAGGTCTAGTTATCGTAATAGGTCTAGTTAATCGTAATAGGTCTAGTTATCGTAATAGGTCTAGTTATCATAATAGTTCTAGTTGTCGTAATAGTTCTAGTCGTGATAGTTCTAGTTATCGTAATAGTTCTAGTTGTCGTAACAGGTCTAGTTATCGTAATAGTTCTAGTTATCATAATACTTCTAGTCGTGATAGGTCTAGTTATCGTAATAGTTCTAGTTATCATAATAGTTCTAGTCGTGATAGTTCTAGTTATCGTGATAGTTCTAGTTGTCGTAATAGGTCTAGTTGTTGTAATAGTTCTAGTTATCGTTCTTGTGTGTCGTAATAGGTCTAGTTATAGTAATAGGTCTAGTTGTCTTGTGTGAATGTCCTGGGTGCGTCTCAATCAGCTCCTAGTTTCCTAGGTGGTGAATCAGTATATCGTGTACATGAATGTTGCTGACCCCTGATCAGTGCCCTGACTACTGAACCAGCTGACTGAGACACAGCCTTTGTCTTGAACGAACAATAACACACAGAATTATGCCAAATGGCCATTTTGTCGAGTATCCTCATAAGAGCAGTCTTAAATTAACTTAAAGAGTTGTGAGGAAATGAGATGCGCCAGACCCGCGTCCTGTTCGGCAGATCTTAAAGTCACAGCAGCCACTAATGATGTCTGTCATTAATGTTAATCAAAGAACAAAAGGAACAGAGAAAATTGTGGCTTTAATAAGGATTAATCTAGATTTAATTTATTATTTATGCAGTGCAGACAGTTTGATAACTTGTCGTCAGCTATTAAATTTCTGTATATTTCCTACCTGTTAGACAGAAAGGCCACAGGTAAATATGACATTTATTATAATGGGTTTATGTGAAGACTGTTTTAAGTTCACTTGAAATTAATATAGCTTTTAATCATACTGTAATGTTGGAACGTCTATTATTAAAAAAAAAAATTCAGAGACATCAGTAGCAAAAAAAAGATGCCATTACAACAAATATTTAAAATATATATCGTATTTAAGTTGTTTCTACATTAATTTGGAGAGTAACTGAAATTATTACGATATAAAAATATAAAAAACGCAGAAGTTTTTAATCGTGATTAATTACAGAAAAATGCTTTTTTTTTTAAATCGATTGACAGCACAAATAAAATGCTTGCGTTTGGTGCATTGACATTTAAAGCTCACTGAAATGCCCATCCCTCACCTCCTGCGTGTTGTGCAGCTCCGCCTCCAGCTCAGATCTGCGCAGCTGACTCTGGCTGAGCTCCAACTGCAGCGTCTGCACGCGCTCCGTGAGGCCGCCGATGCTACGCTTCCCATCCGACACGGACGCTCGGAGTCCATCCACGCGCTCCTGAGAGACACAAGACATCACACAAATGATTTCTGCTGAAGCGCCTCTCTCTCGGGCCGTGGATCTGTCTGCGCTCACCTGTAGCTGTCTGCGCTCGCTCTCCACCTGTCCCAGTGTTTTCTGCAGCGCCGCGAGACGCCCCTGGGTGGCGCTGTGGGCGGCGGTGGCTTCCTGCAGGCTCTGGGAAAGCGCGAGAGCTCGCTCTTTCTGAACGCTTTCTCCGTCCTGAGCTTTCGACAGCAGCGCCGTCAGTCTGTCCACCTCCCGCTGAAGAGACGAGATGCGGGATTCGCCCTCTGCCACCTGAAGCGCGCGCCAGAGCGTTAGCGATCATCGTTAAGTTCACAGACTTTCAATTTTCAAATATTTGTAATGTTGTGATTCACTTGTAGCTGGTTGGTTAGGTTCACGGCTTATAACAATTTAAACAAGACTTCTAATCTCTAATTTAGCTGCTAAAATACTGTGGGAGTTTGGTACCTGTTTGATGGCGCTCTCGTGCCGCTCGTGAGCTGTCTGGATCTCCATCTCTCTCTCGGTCAGACCCAGTCTCAGTCTCTGCAGCTCTCCCTCGAGACTCCGCCTCCCCAGCTCCACCCGTGTGCCCCGGCCCTCAGCTGCCTCCAGGGCCTCGCGTAGCCGGCGCCTCTCCGCCTCCAAACGTGCCTCGCCCGCGCGCAGCTTACTGCACTGCTCCTGCAGGGGTCGACGGGCGGAGTTACTCACAGTTTTTCCTAAACCATGTTATTTTAGATCACATAAGACACAAGCGGCTTCTGACCTCCACACGCTTGCGCTCAGCCTCAGTGTTGAGTGAAAGTCTCTCCAGCTCTTTGATTCGCTCGTTTAACGCTCGCCGCTCTCTCTCTCCTCTCCGCAGGGACTCGTCCTGCTCATGCAGCAGAGCTTGAGTCGACGACAGTTTTCCTTCAACGGCACGCTTATCTACACACACAATCAACACACGACTCCAGAAATCAGCGGAATCTGACAGAAACTCTGTTTTGTGAGAAAAACAATTCATAAGCAATAATGTATTTTAAAGTTCACGTGTCTGTCAGTTATCTCTATGTGAAAACAAACGATGGGCGTTAGATGTGCGTTACCCTCCTGGCAGTCCTGTAGTGTGTTGTGTAGCTGAATGAGGCGCTGGTGGGCGGAGTCTCTCTCGCCGGTCATTTCCTCTAATTCCCTCTGCAGTGACCCCAGTTGACCCCGCGCCTCGTCCTACACACAAAGCACATGCTCACTTTATAATAACAACGTGTTCTCACTCTGTCCACACGATCAGCCAATCAGAAGATATTTGATGTTAATGTTCAGTGGAGCAGGAATTCAGACCAATGAGACTTTACAGTGGGCGGGGACTAAAATGAAACAATACCTATACAATACCTATAATTTTAATAATCATTCTAACTCTAAGAGAATAGCGAAGTCTAGTTATAGTTATAATTATAGTTATCATAATAATTACAGTTATTGTAATAATCTTTATCATAATAGTTATTGCAATATTTATAGTTGTTATATTTATCGTAATCATAATAGTTCAAGTTATCGTAATAGTTCTAGTTGTCGCAATAGTTCTAGTTATCGTTCTTGTGTAATAGTTCTAGTTATCGTTCTTGTGTCGTAATAGTTCTAGTTATCGTTCTTGTGTCGTAATAGTTCTAGTTATCGTTCTTGTGTCGTAATAGGTCTAGTTATCGTTCTAGTTGTCATAATAGTTCTAGTTATCGTTCTTGTGTCGTAATAGTTCTAGTTGTCGTTGTGTGTCGTAATAGTTCTAGTTGTCGTAATAGTTCTAGTTATCGTTATTGTGTCGTAATAGTTCTAGTTATCGTTCTAGTTGTCGTAATAGTTCTAGTTGTTGTTGTGTGTCGTAATAGTTCTAGTTGTCGTAATAGTTCTAGTTATCGTTCTTGTGTCGTAATAGTTCTAGTTTTCGTTCTTGTGTGTCGTAATAGTTCTAGTTGTCGTAATAGTTTTAGTTTTCGTTCTTGTGTGTCGCAATGGTTCTAGTTATCGCAATAGTTCTAGTTATCGTAATAGTTTTAGTTGTCGCAATAGTTCTAGTTGTCGTAATAGTTCTAGTTGTCGTAATAGTTCTAGTTGTCGCAATAGTTGTAGTTGTCGCAATAGTTCTAGTTATCGCAATAGTTCTAGTTTTCGTTCTTGTGTGTCGCAAAAGTTCTAGTTATCGCAATAGTTCTAGTTATCGTAATAGTTTTAGTTGTCGCAATAGTTCTAGTTGTCGTAATAGTTCTAGTTGTCGCAATAGTTGTAGTTGTCGCAATAGTTCTAGTTATCGTAATAGTTCTAGTTGTCGCAATAGGTTCTAGTTGTCGTAATAGTTCTAGTTGTCGCAATAGTTGTAGTTGTCGTAATAGTTCTAGTTGTCGCAATAGTTCTAGTTATCGTAATAGTTCTAGTTGTCGCAATAGTTCTAGTTGTCGCAATAGTTCTAGTTGTCAATGATTCTAGTTATCGTAATAGTTCTAGTTGTCGCAATAGTTCTAGTTGTCGTAATAGTTCTGGTTATCATTCTAGTGTGTGACTAAAGTAGTGTCATTACTCGTTCTCTCTGCGCCTCTCGCAGCTCCTGCAGGAAGTCTCTGAGGCCGCTGCGCAGGGTTTCCGGGTCCAGCTCAGGCAGGGCGACGGGCAGCGGGGCGTCTGTCCTCTCTGGAGACAGTGGCCGCAGCACGATGGTGTTATCAGGAGTGACGTTACCTGCCACATCTGAGCAGAGAAAGCATTCAGATGAAGTAGAACTTAAACTCCACAAATTTCTTTAAAAAACGAATCTGACCTTTGGGTGGTGACAACGAGAAGTGCAGCGGAGACACGCTCCTATGGCGAGACATCATCCCTGAGGTCAGAGAGGAAGGAGAGGAGCCTGCCGGGCTCCGCCCCCTGCTGCTGCTCCGCCCACTGGCCCCGATGCCCAGCGTCCGCGTGAGCGCCGACTGCAGGCTGCACAGCCTGAACTCCAGATCCCTGCGGCCCGCCTCCGCACGCGATAGCTCCGCCTCCGTCGCAGCCAGGCGGCCCTGCGCCTCACTCAGCTCCAGCTGCATCTGCGCAGACATGTCAGAGGTCGACTGAGCGCGAACGGAGAGGTTACGTGCCTCGTCCTGAAGCTTCTTCTCACAGCCGCGAGCTTCCTGTAGCTGAGACGTCAACTCTCGCTCACGGCTGCGCCAACACAACTCGCTCTCGCCCAGACGCCTCTGCAGAGAATACAGCTAGAGACAGACAGACAGAGTGAGACATCTTTATCATTTGAATAAAATCTCTGTGAGTGTACGAGATCTCACCTCCTTCTGAAGTGAGTTTCTGCTAGTTTCTGTGTCGGCGAGTCTCTGTTTGAGCGAGATCAGTTCCCTCGCTCGCTCCTCGTCCTTCTGCTCCTCCGCAGACAGACGCGTCTGCAGCTCAGCCGTCTGCTTGGCCGTCTGCTCGCGCTCGGCATCCAGAACTTTCACCTGACGGCACAGAGAGTTCTAGTTGTTGTAATAGTTCTAGTTGTCGTAATAGTTCTAGTTGTCGTTCTTGTGTGTCGCAATAGTTCTAGTTGTCGTTCTTGTGTGTCGCAATAGTTCTAGTTGTCGTGACAGTTCTGGTTATCGTAACAGTTCTGGTTATCGTAATAGTTCTAGTTGTCGTAATAGTTCTAGTTGTCATAATAGTTGTCGTAATAGTTCTAGTTGTCATAATAGTTGTCGTAATAGTTCTAGTTGTCATAATAGTTGTCGTAATAGTTCTAGTTGTCATAATAGTTGTCGTAATAGTTCTAGTTGTCATAATAGTTCTAGTTGTCATAATAATTATAATAATAATAATTAGTTACATTTATATAGTGCTTTTCTAGGCACTCAAAGCGCTTTACATGGAAGGGGGGAATCTCCTCAACCACCACCAATGTGCAGCACCTGGATGATGCGACAGCAGCCATATTGCGCCAGAACACCCACCACACACCAGCTTATGGTGGAGAGGAGACAGTGATGAAGCCAATCAGTATATGGGGATTATCAGGAGGCCATGATGGACAGAGGCCAATGGGCAAATTTGGCCAGGATGCCGAGGTTACACCCCTACTCTTTTTCCGAAGGACATCCTGGGATTTTTAATGACCACAGAGAGTCAGGACCTCGGTTTAACGTCTCATCCGAAGGACGGATAGTTCTAGTTGTCGTAATAGTTCTAGTTATCGTAATAGTTCTAGTCATAATAGTTCTAGTTGTTGTAATAGTTCTAGTTATCGTAATAGTTCTAGTTATCGTAATAGTTCTAGTCATAATAGTTCTAGTTGTTGTAATAGTTCTAGTTGTCATAATAGTTCTAGTTGTCGTAATAGTTCTAGTTGTCGTAATAGTTCTAGTTATCTTAATAGTTCTAGTTGTCGTAATAGTTCTTGTGTGTCTTAATAGTTCTGGTTATCGTAATAGTTCTAGTTATCGTAATAGTTCTAGTTGTAAAAGTTGTAGTTGTCGTAATAGTTCTAGTTATCGTAATAGTTTAGTCGTAATAGTTCTAGTTATCGTAATAGTTCTAGTTATCGTAATAGTTCTAGTCGTAAAAGTTCTAGTTGTCGTAATAGTTCTAGTTGTCATAATAGTTCTAGTTATCGTAATAGTTCTAGTCGTAAAAGTTCTAGTTGTCGTAATAGTTCTAGTTATCGTAATAGTTTAGTCGTAATAGTTCTAGTTGTCGTAATAGTTCTGGTTGTCGTAATAGTTCTAGTCGTAAAAGTTCTAGTTGTCGTAATAGTTCTAGTTATCGTAATAGTTCTAGTCGTAATAGTTCTAGCTGTCGTAATAGTTCTAGCTGTCGTAATAGTTCTAGTTGTCGTAATAGTTCTTGTGTGTCGTAATAGTTCTGGTTATCGTAATCGTTCTAGTTATCGTAATAGTTCTAGTCGTAAAAGTTCTAGTTATCGTAATAGTTCTAGTTGTCGTAATAGTTCTAGTTGTCGTAATCGTAATAGTTCTAGTTGTCATAATAGTTCTAGTTGTCATAATTATAATAATAATAATAATAATTAGTTACATTTATATAGTGCTTTTCTAGGCACTCAAAGCGCTTTACATGGAAGGGGGGAATCTCCTCAACCACCACCAATGTGCAGCACCTGGATGATGCGACAGCAGCCATATTGCGCCAGAACACCCACCACACACCAGCTTATGGTGGAGAGGAGACAGTGATGAAGCCAATCAGTATATGGGGATTATCAGGAGGCCATGATGGACAGAGGCCAATGGGCAAATTTGGCCAGGATGCCGGGGTTACACCCCTACTCTTTTTCCGAAGGACATCCTGGGATTTTTAATGACCACGCATTATACTCCATCACGTCTATTGTGGTCTCAAAACTCTGGCCAGTTGATAATACCTAGAATATCAAAATCAACTGCAGGCGGTCGATCCTTTTCCTATTTAGCACCTAAACTCTGGAACAGCCTTCCTAGCATTGTTCGGGAAGCAGACACACTCTGTCAGTTTAAATCTAGACTAAAAACGCATCTCTTTATTATGGCATACACATAAAACATTTTTAATTTATATTCTATTCAAATTGTTAGGCTGCATTAACTAGGTCAGCCGGAACCGGGAACACTTCCCATAACACCTGATGTACTCGTTACATCATAAGAGGAATGGCATCTACGCTAATGTTAGTCTCTCTGTTTATCCCGAGGTTTACTGCAGTCCGCCGGATCCGGGCCGTATCCAGATCAGATGGTGGACCAGCGCCCAGATATTACCAACGCATCCCTGAAATGTCTGCAGAGACCGTGTCAATTAGTCTACCCTCTGAAATTGCTCATCGACATGGCATCCTCAATGGATCCATCTCCGGCGTGATGACTCTGATATTTCGAATATTCCTATTTAATAATTGTTTAATCGACACGCCATCCTCAATAAACCCGGCGTGATGCCTCCGATCTTTCAAATAATCCGATCTAATATTACTTCTGACCTGTAAGGCTGCCAAAATAATAAACATACACTGTTTGTTAATTGGCCAGAGGAGAACTGGCACCCCGACTGAGCCTGGTTTCTCCCAAGGTTTATTTTTCTCCATTAGGACACCTGATGGAGTTTTGGTTCCTTGCCACTGTCGCCTCTGGCTTGCTCAGTTGGGGACACTACATTTTCAAATAAATACCTAAATAAATTTAATTACTAAACTAAATTATATCAACTACATTACTTGAATATATATGATAACTGAAATGAGCTGATGACATCACCGTTTTCTCCAGAGCGGCTGTACAGCCGAATCAAATTCTGTTCATTATTTTCCTGTTTAACACTGTGAAGCTGCTTTGAAACAATCTGCATTGTAAAAGCGCTATATAAATAAAGTTGACTTGACCACAGAGAGTCAGGACCTCGCTTTAACGTCTCATCCGAAAGACGGATAGTTCTAGTTGTCGTAATAGTTATAGTTATCGTAATAGTTCTAGTCGTAATAGTTCTAGTTGTCGTAATAGTTCTAGTCTTAATAGTTCTAGTTGTCGTAATAGTTCTAGTTATCGTAATAGTTCTAGTCGTAATAGTTCTAGTTATCGTAATAGTTCTAATTGTCATAATAGTTCTAGTTATCGTAATAGTTCTAGTCGTGATAGTTCTAGTTATCGTAATAGTTCTAGTTGTCGTAATAGTTCTGGTTGTCGTAATAGTTCTGGTTGTCGTAATAGTTCTAGTTGTTGTAATAGTTCTAGTTATCGTAATAGTTCTAGTTATCGTAATAGTTCTAGTTATCGTAATAGTTCTAGTTGTCGTAATAGTTCTGGTTATCGTAATAGTTCTGGTTATAGTAATAGTTCTAGTTGTAATAGTTCTAGTTGTAATAGTTCTAGTTGTCGTAATAGTTCTAGTTGTCGTAACAGTTCTAGTTATCGTAACAGTTCTGGTTATCGTAATAGTTCTAGTTGTCGTAATAGTTCTGGTTATCGTAATAGTTCTAGTTATCGTAACAGTTCTGGTTATCGTAATAGTTATAGTTGTCGTAATAGTTCTTGTGTGTCGTAATAGTTCTGGTTATCGTAATAGTTCTGGTTATCGTAATAGTTCTAGTTGTCGTAATAGTTCTAGTTATCGTAATAGTTCTAGTTATCGTAATAGTTCTAGTTGTCATAATAGTTCTAGTTGTCATAATAGTTCTAGTTATCGTAATAGTTCTAGTTGTCGTAACAGTTCTGGTTATCATAATAGTTCTAGTTGTCGTAATAGTTCTGGTTATCGTAATAGTTCTGGTTATCGTAATAGTTCTGGTTGTCGTGATAGTTCTAGTTGTAATAGTTCTAGTTGTCGTAATTTTTCTAGTTGTCGTAATTGTTCTAATTGTCGTAATTGTTCTAATTGTCGTAATAGTTCTTGTGTCGTAATAGTTCTGGTTATCGTAATAGTTCTTGTGTCGTAATAGTTCTGGTTATCGTAATAGTTCTAGTTGTCGTAATAGTTCTAGTTGTCGTAATAGTTCTAGTTGTCGTAACAGTTCTAGTTGTCGTAACAGTTCTAGTTGTCCTAACAGTTCTGGTGTACATTATAGTTCTAGTTGTCGTAATAGTTCTTGTGTGTCATGTTAGTTCTGGTCATCGTAATAGTTCTAGTCGTAATAGTTCTAGTTATCGTAATAGTTCTAGTCGTGATAGTTCTAGTTATCGTAATAGTTCTAGTCGTGATAGTTCTAGTTATCGTAATAGTTCTAGTCGTAATAGTTCTAGTCGTGATAGTTCTAGTTATCGTAATAGTTCTAGTCGTGATAGTTCTAGTTATCGTAATAGTTCTAGTTGTCGTAATAGTTCTAGTTATCGTAATAGTTCTAGTCGTGATAGTTCTAGTTATTGTAGTAGTTCTAGTCGTCGTGATAGTTCTAGTTGTCTTAATAGTTTTAGTTGTCGTAATAGTTCTAGATGTCGTAATATTTCTGGTTATCGTTCTTGTGTGTCGTAATAGTTCTAGTTGTCGTAATACACTCACCTAAAGGATTATTAGGAACACCATACTAATACTGTGTTTGACCCCCTTTCGCCTTCAGAACTGCCTTAATTCTACGTGGCATTGATTCAACAAGGAGCTGAAAGCATTCTTTAGAAATGTTGGCCCATATTGATAGGATAGCATCTTGCAGTTGATGGAGATTTGTGGGATGCACATCCAGGGCACGAAGCTCCCGTTCCACCACATCCCAAAGATGCTCTATTGGGTTGAGATCTGGTGACTGTGGGGGCCATTTTAGTACAGTGAACTCATTGTCATGTTCAAGAAACCAATTTGAAATGATTGGAGCTTTGTGACATGGTGCATTATCCTGCTGGAAGTAGCCATCAGAGGATGGGTACATGGTGGTCATAAAGGGATGGACATGGTCAGAAACAATGCTCAGGTAGGCCGTGGCATTTAAACGATGCCCAATTGGCACTAAGGGGCCTAAAGTGTGCCAAGAAAACATCCCCCACACCATTACACCACCACCACCAGCCTGCACAGTGGTAACAAGGCATGATGGATCCATGTTCTCATTCTGTTTACGCCAAATTCTGACTCTACCATCTGAATGTCTCAACAGAAATCGAGACTCATCAGACCAGGCAACATTTTTCCAGTCTTCAACTGTCCAATTTTGGTGAGCTCGTGCAAATTGTAGCCTCTTTTTCCTATTTGTAGTGGAGATGAGTGGTACCCGGTGGGGTCTTCTGCTGTTGTAGCCCATCCGCCTCAAGGTTGTGCGTGTTGTGGCTTCACAAATGCTTTGCTGCATACCTCGGTTGTAACAAGTGGTTATTTCAGTCAAAGTTGCTCTTCTATCAGCTTGAATCAGTCGGCCCATTCTCCTCTGACCTCTAGCATCAACAAGGCATTTTCGCCCACAGGACTGCCGCATACTGGATGTTTTTCCCTTTTCACGCCATTCTTTGTAAACTCTAGAAATGGTTGTGCGTGAAAATCCCAGTAACTGAGCAGATTGTGAAATACTCAGACCGGCCCGTCTGGCACCAACAACCATGCCACGCTCAAAATTGCTTAAATCACCTTTCTTTCCCATTCTGACATTCAGTTTGGAGTTCAGGAGATTGTCTTGACCAGGACCACACCCCTAAATGCATTGAAGCAACTGCCATGTGATTGGTTTATTAGATAATTGCATTAATGAGAAATTGAACAGGTGTTCCTAATAATCCTTTAGGTGAGTGTAGTTCTAGTCGTCGTAATAGTTCTAGTCGTGATAGTTCTAGTTGACGTAATAGTTTTAGTTGTCGTAATAGTTCTAGTTGTCGTAATAGTTCTAGTCGTCGTAATAGTTCTAGTTGTCGTAATAGTTCTAGTCGTCGTAATAGTTCTAGTCGTCGTAATAATTCTAGTTGTCGTAATAGTTCTAGTTATCGTAATAGTTCTAGTTGTCGTAATAGTTTTAGTTGTCGTTGTCGTAATAGTTCTAGTTGTCGTTGTCGTAATAGTTCTCGTTGTCGTAATAGTTCTAGTTGTCGTAATAGTTCTAGTTGTCGTAATAGTTCTAGATGTCGTAATATTTCTGGTTATCGTTGTTGTGTGTCGTAATAGTCCTCGGTCTGACCTGTCTGCGCAGCTCCTGCAACTCCCTGCGCGCCTCCAGTCGGGATCGCTCCACCTCACGCAGACAGCTGCGCAGATCCGACACCTCCTTCTGCGCAGACGCCAGACTCTCCTCCAGCAGACACGCTTTCTGCTCCTTCTCCTCACACACGCGCTTCACGCTAAACACAGAGCACAGTCCCTCCAATCAGCACTGCATGCTAAATACACACGAATATGTTAAAGTCTTCGTCCGTCACCTGATTCTCTCGCTCTCTGCCGCTCTCAGAGCTTCCCTCAGCTGTGCGTTGGATTGGCTGAGAGCGTCCCTCTCCTTGGTGACATCACTGAGAGAGCGCCGTAGCTCCGCCCCCTCCCGCCTATGCCCCTCCCCCGCCTCACGTGTCTGACACAAACGCTTGTCCATCTCCAGAAGATCCCTCCTGGCACTGTCCCGGCTCTCCTCGCTGGATGACAGCAGTGCGCGACACTCCTCCAACTACAGGAGGAAAACAACCCCAACATTTACTCGCAATTACTCATTTTACTGCCACATTCAGGTTAACATTTCACACACAAACCTCTCTGAGGGCCGTGTCCGCTCGCGTCTGCTGGTCGGCGCAGCTCTCCTGCAGTCTGCGCAGCTCATGGCCGTGTGCACCGGCTGCGTCCTGCAGTTCACTGCGCAGTTCCTGCAGTTCTGCGTTCAGAGACGCAACTGCAGCCTAAGGACAACATAACACTCAATTAGAGAGCGAAAACTACAACACTTTTATTATCACAATTGACAACGACACATCAGCTATGTTTCCAATTTACTAGAAGTATTAATTGCTGCCATCTATTTAAAATTTGAATGAATGAATGATTCAATGAGTCGCTCATAAAGTCTTCACTTGTTTCATTACTGGATGAATCAGTGTTTTTGAACAAATCTCTTGAGTGAATGATTCAATGACTCACTCATAAAGACTTCACTTGTTTCATTACTGGATGAATCAGTGTTTTTGAACAAATCTCTTGAGTGAATGATTCAATGACTCACTCATAAAGACTTCACTTGTTTCATTACTGGATGAATCAGTGTTTTTAAACAAATCTCTTGAGTGAATGATTCAATGACTCACTCATAAAGACTTTGCTTGTTTCATTACTGGATGAATCAGTGTTTTTGAACAAATCTCTTGAATGAATGATTCAATGACTCACTCATAAAGACTTCACTTGTTTCATTACTGGATGAATCAGCGTTTAAGAACGAATCTCTTGAGTGAATGATTCAATGACTCACTCATAAAGACTTCACTTGTTTCATTACTGGATGAATCAGTGTTTTAGAACGAATCTCTTGTGTGAATGATTCAATGACTCACTCATAAAGACTTCACTTGTTTCATTACTGGATGAATCAGCGTTTAAGAACGAATCTCTTGTGTGAATGATTCAATGACTCACTCATAATGACTTCACTTGTTTCATTACTGGATGAATCAGCGTTTTTGAACAAATCTCTTGAGTGAATGATTCAATGACTCACTCATAAAGACTTCACTTGTTTCATTACTGGATGAATCAGTGTTTTTGAATGAATCTCTTGTGTGAATGATTCAATGACTCACTCATAAAGACTTCACTTGTTTCATTACTGGATGAATCAGCGTTTTTGAATGAATCTCTTGTGTGAATGATTCAATGACTCACTCATAAAGACTTCACTTGTTTCATTACTGGATGAATCAGTGTTTTTGAATGAATCTCTTGAGTGAATGATTCAATGACTCACTCATAAAGACTTCACTTGATTCATTACTGGATGAATCAGTGTTTCTGAACGAATCTCTTGAGTGAATGATTCAATGACTCACTCATAAAGACTTCACTTGTTTCATTACTGGATGAATCAGCGTTTTTGAACAAATCTCTTGAGTGAATGATTCAATGACTCACTCATAAAGACTTCACTTGTTTCATTACTGGATGAATCAGCGTTTTTGAACAAATCTCTTGAGTGAATGATTCAATGACTCACTCATAAAGACTTCACTTGTTTCATTACTGGATGAATCAGCGTTTAAGAACGAATCTCTTGTGTGAATGATTCAATGACTCACTCATAAAGACTTCACTTGATTCATTACTGGATGAATCAGTGTTTCTGAACGAATCTCTTGAGTGAATGATTCAATGACTCACTCATAAAGACTTCACTTGTTTCATTACTGGATGAATCAGTGTTTTTGAATGAATCTCTTGTGTGAATGATTCAATGACTCACTCATAAAGACTTCACTTGTTTCATTACTGGATGAATCAGTGTTTTTGAATGAATCTCTTGAGTGAATGATTCAATGACTCACTCATAAAGACTTCACTTGATTCATTACTGGATGAATCAGTGTTTCTGAACGAATCTCTTAGTGAATGATTCAATGACTCACTCATAAAGACTTCACTTGTTTCATTACTGGATGAATCAGCGTTTTTGAATGAATCTCTTGTGTGAATGATTCAATGACTCACTCATAAAGACTTCACTTGATTCATTACTGGATGAATCAGTGTTTCTGAACGAATCTCTTGAGTGAATGATTCAATGACTCACTCATAAAGACTTCACTTGTTTCATTACTGGATGAATCAGTGTTTTTGAATGAATCTCTTGAGTGAATGATTCAATGACTCACTCATAAAGACTTCACTTGATTCATTACTGGATGAATCAGTGTTTCTGAACGAATCTCTTGAGTGAATGATTCAATGACTCACTCATAAAGACTTCACTTGTTTCATTACTGGATGAATCAGTGTTTTTGAATGAATCTCTTGAGTGAATGATTCAATGACTCACTCATAAAGACTTCACTTGATTCATTACTGGATGAATCAGTGTTTCTGAACGAATCTCTTGAGTGAATGATTCAATGACTCACTCATAAAGACTTCACTTGTTTCATTACTGGATGAATCAGTGTTTTTGAATGAATCTCTTGTGTGAATGATTCAATGACTCACTCATAAAGACTTCACTTGTTTCATTACTGGATGAATCAGTGTTTTTGAATGAATCTCTTGTGTGAATGATTCAATGACTCACTCATAATGACTTCACTTGTTTCATTACTGGATGAATCAGCGTTTTTGAACAAATCTCTTGAGTGAATGATTCAATGACTCACTCATAAAGACTTCACTTGTTTCATTACTGGATGAATCAGCGTTTTTGAATGAATCTCTTGTGTGAATGATTCAATGACTCACTCATAAAGACTTCACTTGATTCATTACTGGATGAATCAGCGTTTTTGAACAAATCTCTTGAGTGAATGATTCAATGACTCACTCATAAAGACTTCACTTGTTTCATTACTGGATGAATCAGTGTTTTTGAATGAATCTCTTGAGTGAATGATTCAATGACTCACTCATAAAGACTTCACTTGATTCATTACTGGATGAATCAGTGTTTCTGAACGAATCTCTTGAGTGAATGATTCAATGACTCACTCATAAAGACTTCACTTGTTTCATTACTGGATGAATCAGTGTTTTTGAATGAATCTCTTGTGTGAATGATTCAATGACTCACTCATAAAGACTTCACTTGTTTCATTACTGGATGAATCAGTGTTTTTGAATGAATCTCTTGTGTGAATGATTCAATGACTCACTCATAATGACTTCACTTGTTTCATTACTGGATGAATCAGCGTTTTTGAACAAATCTCTTGAGTGAATGATTCAATGACTCACTCATAAAGACTTCACTTGTTTCATTACTGGATGAATCAGCGTTTTTGAATGAATCTCTTGTGTGAATGATTCAATGACTCACTCATAAAGACTTCACTTGATTCATTACTGGATGAATCAGTGTTTCTGAACGAATCTCTTGAGTGAATGATTCAATGACTCACTCATAAAGACTTCACTTGTTTCATTACTGGATGAATCAGTGTTTTTGACCGAATCTCTTGAGTGAATGATTCAATCACTCACTCATAAAGACTTCACTTGTTTCATTACTGGATGAATCAGCGTTTTTGAATGAATCTCTTGTGTGAATGATTCAATCACTCACTCATAAAGACTTCACTTGTTTCATTACTGGATGAATCAGTGTTTTTGAATGAATCTCTTGAGTGAATGATTCAATGACTCACTCATAAAGACTTCACTTGTTCCATTACTGGATGAATCAGTGTTTTTGAACGAATCTCTTGAATGAATGATTCAATGACTCACTCATAAAGACTTCACTTGTTTCATTACTAGATGAATCAGTGTTTTTGAACTAATCTCTTGAATGAATGATTCAATGACTAATTTAGCAATGAGATTGCGTGATTAATCGTGCAGCTGTAACTGCGATATTCCAGATTTGTGCACAACTTTAGATGGAAACAGCTAATGTTCAGCTCTGACCCGCTCCTGTTCTCGGAGGAGCGCTGTCTCTCGGCTCAGTCTCTCCAGCTCCAGTGCTGCAGTGCTCAGCTCCGCCTGTAGGGCGCTCATCTTCTCCAACAGAACTGCCTTCTCTGCCTCCTTCATGGACAGCGCCTGCATGTGACATCAGACGGGTTACGACAGAAGTGACGGACGTGTGTGAGCTTCCTGCGCGAGTCTCACCTGCTGTTTGTCGGTCTCCGCCTGTAACAGACTCTGGTCCCTGTCGCGCTGCAGGGAACAAAGCTCTTCCTGAAGCTCGTCTCGCTCTCTCTCCAGCCGGATCATCTGCTCCTCCAGGTGCTCACGGACCCGCCGCAGCGCCCCCTCCTGTTCGGCCTCCAGACTGCAGCGCAGCGCCTCCTACAGGATTCAGGACTCAGTTAGTATTACATGCGTCACATGAACTCATATATGATGAAAAGGCAAGCGCTCGTGTGACCTTCTGATTAGTCAGTCTCTCCAGCTCCTCCTGGTGGTCGGACAGGGCCGTGCGCAGCGCTCGCTGTGCTTCGTGTTGAGCGGCCGCAAGTGCGTCTCTCAGTGCGTCTTTCTCTTTCTCACTCTGAGACAGAACTGTCTCTCTCTCAGTGCGCAAACGCTTCAGCTCCGCTAAACACACACACAAACTAAACATCACAATGAGGATCATGAAAAACACAACTCTTCTGTACCCGTCTCTCTCTCGTGTACCTGTCTCTCTCTCTCTTCTGTACCCTTCTCTCTCCGTCTCCCTCTCTCATGTACCGGTCTCTCTCTCTCTCTCATGTACCGTCTCTCTCTCTCTTTCATGTACCCGTCTCTCTCTCTCTCTCTCTCTCATGTACCCGTCTCTCTCTCTCTCTTCTGTACCCTTCTCACTCCGTCTCCCTCTCTCATGTACCGGTCTCTCTCTCTCTCATGTACCCGTCTCTCTCTCATGTACCAGTCTCTCTCTCATGTACCCATCTCTCTCTCTCATGTACCAGTCTCTCTCTCTCTCATGTACCCGTCTCTCTCTCTCTCTCTCATGTACCAGTCTCTCTCTCATGTACCCGTCTCTCTCTCTCGTGTACCTGTCTATCTCTCTCTTCTGTACCCTTCTCTCTCCGTCTCCCTCTCTCATGTACCGGTCTCTCTCTCTCTCTCATTAACCGTCTCTCTCTCTCTCTTTCATGTACCCGTCTCTCTCTCTCTCTCTCTCTCTCTCTCTCTCTCTCTCTCTTCTGTACCCTTCTCACTCCGTCTCCCTCTCTCATGTACCGGTCTCTCTCTCTCTCATGTACCCGTCTCTCTCTCATGTACCCGTCTCTCTCTCATGTACCAGTCTCTCTCTCATGTACCCATCTCTCTCTCTCATGTACCAGTCTCTCTCTCTCTCATGTACCCGTCTCTCTCTCTCTCTCTCATGTACCAGTCTCTCTCTCATGTACCCGTCTCTCTCTCTCATGTACCCGTCTCTCTCTCTCGTGTACCTGTCTATCTCTCTCTTCTGTACCCTTCTCTCCGTCTCCCTCTCTCATGTACCGGTCTCTCTCCCTCTCTCATGTACCGGTCTCTCTCACTCTCTCATGTACCGTCTCTCTCTCTCTTTCATGTACCCGTCTCTCTCTCTCTCTTTCCCTCTCTCTCATGTACCCGTCTCTCTCTCTCTCTTCTGTACCCTTCTCACTCCGTCTCCCTCTCTCATGTACCGGTCTCTCTCTCTCTCTCATGTACCAGTCTCTCTCTCATGTACCCATCTCTCTCTCTCATGTACCAGTCTCTCTCTCTCTCATGTACCCGTCTCTCTCTCTCTCTCTCATGTACCAGTCTCTCTCTCATGTACCCGTCTCTCTCTCTCATGTACCCGTCTCTCTCTCTCGTGTACCTGTCTATCTCTCTCTTCTGTACCCTTCTCTCTCCGTCTCCCTCTCTCATGTACCGGTCTCTCTCACTCTCTCATGTACCGTCTCTCTCTCTCTTTCATGTACCCGTCTCTCTCTCTCTCTTTCCCTCTCTCTCATGTACCCGTCTCTCTCTCTCTCTTCTGTACCCTTCTCTCTCCGTCTCCCTCTCTCATGTACCGGTCTCTCTCTCTCTCTCTCATGTACCCGTCTCTCTCTCTCTCATGTACCCGTCTCTCTCTCTCTCATGTACCCGTCTCTCTCTCTCTCATGTACCCGTCTCTCTCTCTCTCTCATGTACCCGTCTCTCTCTCTCTCTCATGTACCCGTCTCTCTCTCATGTACCCGTCTCTCTCTCATGTACCCGTCTCTCTCTCATGTACCCGTCTCTCTCTCTCTCTCTCTCTCTCTCATGTACCTATCTCTCTCTCTCTCATGTACCCGTCTCTCTCTCATGTACCCGTCTCTCTCTCTCTCTCTCTCTCTCTCATGTACCCGTCTCTCTCTCTCGTGTACCTGTCTATCTCTCTCTTCTGTACCCTTCTCTCTCCGTCTCCCTCTCTCATGTACCGGTCTCTCTCTCTCTCTCTCATGTACCCGTCTCTCTCTCTCTCATGTACCCGTCTCTCTCTCTCTCATGTACCCGTCTCTCCCTCTCTCATGTACCGGTCTCTCTCTCTCTCTCATGTACCAGTCTCTCTCTCATGTACCCATCTCTCTCTCTCATGTACCAGTCTCTCTCTCTCTCATGTACCCGTCTCTCTCTCTCTCTCTCATGTACCAGTCTCTCTCTCATGTACCCGTCTCTCTCTCTCATGTACCCGTCTCTCTCTCTCGTGTACCTGTCTATCTCTCTCTTCTGTACCCTTCTCTCTCCGTCTCCCTCTCTCATGTACCGGTCTCTCTCTCTCTCTCTCATGTACCCGTCTCTCTCTCTCTCATGTACCCGTCTCTCTCTCTCTCATGTACCCGTCTCTCTCTCTCTCATGTACCCGTCTCTCTCTCTCTCTCATGTACCCGTCTCTCTCTCTCTCTCATGTACCCGTCTCTCTCTCATGTACCCGTCTCTCTCTCTCTCTCTCTCTCTCTCATGTACCTATCTCTCTCTCTCTCTCATGTACCCGTCTCTCTCTCATGTACCCGTCTCTCTCTCTCTCATGTACCCGTGTCTCATCCATGTACCCATCTCTCTCTCTCTCATGTACCCGTCTCTCTCTCTCTCATGTACCCGTGTCTCTCTCATGTACCCATCTCTCTCTCATGTACCCGTCTCTCTCTCATGTACCCGTCTCTCTCCGTCTCTCTCTCTCATGTACCCGTCTCTCTCTCATGTACCCGTCTCTCTCTCATGTACCCGTCTCTCTCTCATGTACCTGTCTCTCTCTCATGTACCCGTCTCTCTCTCATGTACCCGTCTCTCTCTCTCATGTACCCATCTCTCTCTCTCTCATGTACCCGTCTCTCTCTTTCTCATGTACCCATCTCTCTCTCTCTCTCATGTACCCATCTCTCTCTCTCATGTACCCGTCTCTCTTTTATGTACCCATCTCTCTCTCTCTCATGTACCCATCTCTCTCTCTCTCATGTACCCGTCTCTCTCTCATGTACCTGTCTCTCTCTCATGTACCCGTCTCTCTCTCATGTACCCGTCTCTCTCTCATGTACCTGTCTCTCTCTCATGTACCCGTCTCTCTTTTATGTACCCATCTCTCTCTCTCTCATGTACCCATCTCTCTCTCATGTACCTGTCTCTCTCTCATGTACCCGTCTCTCTCTCATGTACCCATCTCTCTCTCTCATGTACCCGTCTCTCTTTTATGTACCCATCTCTCTCTCTCTCATGTACCCATCTCTCTCTCTCTCATGTACCCGTCTCTCTCTCATGTACCTGTCTCTCTCTCATGTACCCGTCTCTCTCTCATGTACCCGTCTCTCTCTCATGTACCTGTCTCTCTCTCATGTACCCGTCTCTCTTTTATGTACCCATCTCTCTCTCTCTCATGTACCCATCTCTCTCTCATGTACCTGTCTCTCTCTCATGTACCCGTCTCTCTCTCATGTACCCATCTCTCTCTCTCATGTACCCATCTCTCTCTCTCATGTACCCGTCTCTCTTTTATGTACCCATCTCTCTCTCTCTCATGTACCCATCTCTCTCTCTCTCATGTACCCATCTCTCTCTCTCTCTCTCTCTCATGTACCCATCTCTCTCTCTCATGTACTCGTCTCTCTCTCATGTACCCGTCTCTCTCCGTCTCTCTCTCTCATGTACCCGTCTCTCTCCGTCTCTCTCTCTCATGTACCCATCTCTCTCTCTCTCATGTATCCGTCTCTCTCTCTCATGTATCCGTCTCTCTCTCTCATGTACCCATCTCTCTCTCTCTCATGTACCCGTCTCTCTCTCTCATGTACCCATCTCTCTCTCTCATGTACCCGTCTCTCTCTCATGTACCGTCTCTCTCCGTCTCTCTCTCTCTCATGTACCCATCTCTCTCTCTCATGTACCCGTCTCTCTCTCTCTCATGTACCCGTCTCTCTCTCTCTCATGTACCCGTCTCTCTCTCATGTACCCGTCTCTCTCTCATGTACCCGTCTCTCTCTCATGTACCCGTCTCTCTCTCTCATGTACCCGTCTCTCTCTCATGTACCCATCTCTCTCTCTCATGTACCCATCTCTCTCTCTCATGTACCCATCTCTCTCTCTCATGTACCCGTCTCTCTCTCATGTACCCGTCTCTCTCTCTCATGTACCCGTCTCTCTCTCATGTACCCATCTCTCTCTCTCATGTACCCATCTCTCTCTCTCTCATGTACCCATCTCTCTCTCTCATGTACCCATCTCTCTCTCTCATGTACCCGTCTCTCTCTCATGTACCCATCTCTCTCTCTCTCATGTACCCGTCTCTCTCTCATGTACCCATCTCTCTCTCTCTCATGTACCCGTCTCTCTCTCATGTACCCGTCTCTCTCTCTCATGTACCCGTCTCTCTCTCATGTACCTGTCTCTCTCTCTCATGTACCCGTCTCTCTCTCTCATGTACCCATCTCTCTCTCTCTCATGTACCCGTCTCTCTCTCATGTACCTGTCTCTCTCTCTCATGTACCCGTCTCTCTCTCATGTACCCATCTCTCTCTCTCATGTACCCATCTCTCTCTCTCTCATGTACCCATCTCTCTCTCTCTCATGTACCCGTCTCTCTCTCATGTACCTGTCTCTCTCTCTCATGTACCCGTCTCTCTCTCATGTACCCGTCTCTCTCTCTCATGTACCCATCTCTCTCTCTCTCATGTACCCGTCTCTCTCTCATGTACCTGTCTCTCTCTCTCATGTACCCGTCTCTCTCTCATGTACCCATCTCTCTCTCTCATGTACCCATCTCTCTCTCTCTCATGTACCCATCTCTCTCTCTCATGTACCCGTCTCTCTCTCATGTACCCGTCTCTCTCTCATGTACCCATCTCTCTCTCTCATGTACCCGTCTCTCTCTCATGTACCCATCTCTCTCTCTCTCATGTACCCGTCTCTCTCTCATGTACCCGTCTCTCTCTCTCATGTACCCGTCTCTCTCTCATGTACCTGTCTCTCTCTCTCATGTACCCGTCTCTCTCTCATGTACCCATCTCTCTCTCTCTCATGTACCCATCTCTCTCTCTCATGTACCCGTCTCTCTCTCATGTACCCATCTCTCTCTCTCTCATGTACCCATCTCTCTCTCTCTCATGTACCCGTCTCTCTCTTATGTACCCATCTCTCTCTCTCTCATGTACCCGTCTCTCTCTCATGTACCCATCTCTCTCTCTCTCATGTACCCGTCTCTCTCTCATGTACCCGTCTCTCTCTCTCATGTACCCGTCTCTCTCTCATGTACCTGTCTCTCTCTCTCATGTACCCGTCTCTCTCTCTCATGTACCCATCTCTCTCTCTCTCATGTACCCGTCTCTCTCTCATGTACCCGTCTCTCTCTCTCATGTACCCGTCTCTCTCTCTGTCGTGTACCTGTCATGCTGTCAGTACGCAATCTCAGGTTCTGGTTCTCTGACTCCAGCTGATCATGGCGGGACTGGATCTGATTTATCTGCTGCTGCAGCTCAAAAAGACTCGTCTCCAGAGCCTCCCTCTCCGCCCTGCACACACACAGTTATCAGTGAAACACATGCATATATTAATGCATTAATATCGTGACACAAATGTCTTCCGTCTCACCTGAAGGTAGCAATCTCCTCTGTCAGGGCGGCGTTCTCTCTCTCTGACGCCGTCAGCTGAACCAGAAGCCCCGCCCTCTCTCGCACTAGCTCCGCCCGCCCACGTCCCGCCTCCTCCAGAGCGGCGCTCTGCCTGTCACCTTCACCGCGGACAGAACCAAGCTCTGCCTCCAGACCGCCCATCTCACCAGTCAGCTGTTTGATTGACAGCAGCACATCAGAAACTGTTTA
>CM077217.1:889275-963811 GCA_039654625.1 Rhinogobio ventralis
CTGTACCTGTAGCTGGATCTGTCTGTGGGTCAGAGCGGAGCGCAGCGCACACACACAGCTCTCAGGGATGATGGGCAGTGAGGATGATGAGGATGAAGAGCGCAGCAGCGACAGCAGAGACTCCTCCGTGTTTCCATCCACACCGTCACTGTCAGACAACACCAGCTACACACGCACACACACACATCAGTGAAGCAGTAACTTGTGTGTGTGTGTGTGTGTGTGTGTGTGTGTGTGTGTGTGAGTGAGTGAGTGTGTGTGTGTGAGTGTGAGTGAGTGTGAGTGAGTGTGTGTGTGTGTGTGAGTGTGTGTGAGTGTGTGTGTGTGTGTGTGTGTGAGTGTGTGTGTCTCTAACACTTGATGGCTGCTCTGTCAAGTCCTCGTCGTCAGTGAGGAACCTGGGTGTGCTCTTTGATACCAATCTCTCATTTGAAAGCCACGTCTCTAGCATCTGTAAAACTGCATTCTACCATCTTAAAAATATATCTAAATTACGGCATATGCTTTCAATGCAAAATGCTGAACAGTTAGTTCATGCATTCATGAGCTCAAGGCTAGATTATTGTAATGCTCTACTGGGTGGTTGCCCCGCTCGCTTAATAAACAAACTGCAGCTGGTCCAAAACGCAGCAGCTCGAGTTCTTACTAGAACCAGGAAGTATGACCATATTAGCCCGGTTCTGTCAACACTGCACTGGCTCCCTATTAAACATCGCATACATTTTAAAATCTTGCTAATTACTTACAAATCACTAAATGGTTTAGCTCCCCAGTACTTGAGCGAGCTCTTAACGCATTATACTCCATCACGTCTATTGCGGTCTCAAAACTCTGGCCAGTTGATAATACCTAGAATATCAAAATCAACTGCAGGCGGTCGATCCTTTTCCTATTTAGCACCTAAACTTTGGAACAGTCTTCCTAGCATTGTTCGGGAAGCAGACACACTCTGTCAGTTTAAATCTAGACTAAAAACGCATCTCTTTACTATGGCATACACATAAAACATTTTTAATTTATATTTTATTCAAATTGTTAGGCTGCATTAACTAGGTCAGCCGGAACCGGGAACACTTCCCATAACACCTGATGTACTCGTTACATCATAAGAGGAATGGCATCTACGCTAATGTTAGTCTCTCTGTTTATCCCGAGGTTTACTGCAGTCAGCCGGATCCGGCCCGTATCCAGATCAGATGGTGGACCTGCGCCCAGATATTACCAACTCATCCCTGAAGTGTCTGCAGAGACCGTGTCAATTAGTCTACCCTCTGAAATTGCTCATCGACATGGCATCCTCAATGGATCCATCTCCGGCGTGATGACTCCGATATTTCGAATATTCCTATTTAATATGACTTCTGACCTATAAGGCTGCCAAAATAATAATCATACACTGTTTGTTAATTGGCCAGAGGAGAACTGGCACCCCGACTGAGCCTGGTTTCTCCCAAGGTTTATTTTTCTCCATTAGGACACCTGATGGAGTTTTGGTTCCTTGCCACTGTCGCCTCTGGCTTGCTCAGTTGGGGACACTAAATTTTCAAATAAATATCCAAATAAATTTAATTACTAAACTAAATTAACTATATCAACTACATTACTTGAATATATATGATAATTGAAATGAGCTGATGACATCACCGTTTTCTCCAGAGCGGCTGTACAGCCCAATCAAATTCTGTTCATTATTTTCCTGTTTAACACTGTGAAGCTGTGTATGTATGAGTGAGTGAGTGTGTGTGTGTGTGTGTGTGTGTGTGAGTGTGAGTGAGAGAGAGAGAGAGAGAGAGTGTGTGAGTGAGTGTGTGTGTGTGTGAGAGAGAGTGTGTTTGTGTGTTTGTGAGTGAGTGTGTGAGAGTGTGTGTGAGTGTGTGTGTGTGTGTGTTGTACCTGTGCGATGTCTCTGAGTGTGTTCTGCAGTGCTGATGTGTGTGTCCTGAGTGAATGAACTTCAGTTTCCTCAAGGCTCCTCTGATCCTGACACACACACACACACACACACACACACACACACACGTCACTGGATTAATGTCCGGGAGCTTCATCACATCTGATCTGTGATTGGTCGCTTTCCTGGCCTCGTCCTGTCGTTGGCGGTTCTGCTTATAACTCCACAGCAGAGGTGTGTGTGCTTACCTGCAGCTTCCTGTTGAGTGTTGAGACTTCCTGTTCTCGGTCCTCCACACGAGCTTTGAGACGCTCCAGCTCTCTCACTGCATCCACAAGCCTGACACACACACACACACTGAATAAACTTAAACAAGCTCCTATAAATGACACACTTCAGTCACAGCATTACACAGGGCTTCAGTGACGGACCGTGAGTTGAGCTCGGCCCGCTCCGAGTCGCCCCGGGCCTGTAGGGTCATCATGTCTGTCACCGTGTCTCTGAGCTGCTGCTCCAGCGTCCGCCGCTGACCCGTCTCTCTCTCCAGCGCCAGCGCTGACCCGTCCTCTCGGCTGCGCAGGGCCGCGCAGGCACTCACACACTGCAGCTGCACGCTCTGGGCCGCACACGCCAGCTGGTTCCGCACCTCGGACAGATCCCTGCCGACAGACAGAGAGAGAGAGGTCAGTGTGTGCTCCGGCCGCAGGTGTGCGCGGCTGCAGTGATGCGGTCTGACCTCTCGGTGGCACTCTTCAGCTCGCAGACGTGCCTGCGGAAGCCCACCACCTGCCTCCAGAGCGCCAGCAGACGCCCGTGCTCGCTGCTGAAGTAACTGTGGAAAGACTGCACACACACACACACACACTGTTAAACTCTGCACCTCGCCGTCTGGCTCACAGTGATGCGGCGGCCACACGCACCTCCTCCTCTCTCCTCCAATCAGACTCCCTCTGCTCCAGCTCCTCCCTCGCTTTGGTCCAGTCAGCAGTGAGTCTGCGGATGTCCTGGCTCAGCGCCTCGTTGGCCAGTCCGGCCTGTTCCAGCTGCTCACGCAGCATAGCATTGACCGCAGACAGGCCGCTGCTCCTGCGCACACGCAAACACGTCAAGCACATGCTGGCGACTGCAGGCTAACAGTGCAGACGGGTTCAGCTCAGACCTCTGCTGTTCCTCCTCCAGGCGGATGAGGGCGCTCTCCAGCTCGCGGCTGGGCTCGTCGTCATCGTGGCCGTGACCGTTACTGTCGCCGTCACACCGGCCCTGCAGCGACACCAAAGATGACAACCATGAGCCGCAGAATTAAAAATGAATGAACCAATGAAAAAGTCTAGAGACGCGTTGAACTTCTTTTAACGTGAGTGGCGCGTTTATAGACGCCCGTCTAGTGCGTGTTTACTGAAAAACATCGGAGAGTAGCGAGTGGAAACAGAGCTATCCTGCCTCATTATACAGGGCTTCCTTCAGATGGCTAGTTCATTTAGTAAACGGAGACGTTCACACGGATCCGCTAAAAAACCAATACCGACGTGTTTTTAGCAGCTGAAACGCCTGCGAGCGCTTGAACGCGTTTTGGCAGCTCCGTTTTTTTCAATTGAGACGAAGTGTTAGCATCTCATTTCACAGATAGTTGGTTTCTGTATGAAAATGTCGATACAATGTGAAGTATCTGCTCTGGCTCTTGTTTTAAATGATTTTGTTGTCATCTGTTGACGTTGAACACACAGAATGTGGCGTGTAAATTAATGGCTAAAACGCATTAAAAGTTTTGCGTTATTAGTTGAACTAGTTAATTTAGTAAACATGTATAAATCTAGATGCTAATATAACTCAAAGTGAAGCTGCTGTGCTGTGTTTCCAGCTCCACGCTATGAGAATGACGAGCCGCTCGCGCGAAGACGGACACAGTGCCGCGCTTCGCTCTGACACACGCAGCGCATTCAGACTCTTAAATCACAGCCTTTGATAACCGACTTCTCATTCAGGCCGTGTGTCTGCGTGAGGTATTATGGGATGTGCTGAAGCAGCTGTTGCACTGACAGTAGATTTCTCCAGCAGCATCTGTTCCAGATCTCCACACTTCTTCTTGTACTGGAGGACCTGCACACACGTCATGAGATCAGTCTTCCAGAGAGCATGTGTGGTTTACCGCTTTAACCCCAGAGTGTTGTGCTGTACCTTGGCCTGTAGCTTCTGCACGAGCTGCGCTTGTCTCTGCTGGCCCTCCTGATACGCTGTGAGTTTGCGCTTGTACGCCGCCTGCTCCTCGTCCAGGCGTCTGCGCAGATCCACGTTCTGCTGCGCCAGAGGAGAGTCCCGTCCGTCCCCGTCCGTCTCCAGGCGCAGCGCCTGCTCCAGCTGCACAAACACCAGGAGTACAGATGCTTAGCAACCACACAGAACACCCTAGCAACCATCTACAACACCTTAGCAACCACACAGAACACCCTAGCAACTATCTACAACACCCAAGCCACTAGTACAGCATCAGGCAAAAAAATCTAATTTGCGAAAAAATACAATTATAATTTTAAATGTGATTTTTTTTTTTTTACTCCAGGTTTACTTTACCACAATGTTATTTTATATCGATATGACTATAAAATAAAAGAATAGTTAATAACAGTTTGTGGTCACTATAATAATAATAATAATAATAATTATATTATATTATTATTATTAAATAAGTATTACAGTAAGAACTGTTACTACTGTGATATTTAAAATACTAAAAATCAAGTGTTTAAGAAAAAAACATTTATTTAATTTAGTAATATGTATGGCTGTCTTGATTTCTCCATATTCAAACGTTAAACCACAGTTTCTCTTTCGCTCGCAACAGCCAGTTTATAAGCGTTTCTCGAGTTCATGGAAGGTAATCATTGTTGCATTTTCAAATATAAGCGAATGATGAGCCGCTCGCGTGCAAACGGACACAGTGCCGTGCTTCGCTCTGAAACACTCAGCGCTTTCAGACTATTAAATCAGACTTTTGATAATCGCCTTGGATTAGATTTTTTGCCCGCATGTGAAAGAACGCAGTGCTGCTAACTCTGAAACATGTCTGTATTTATTTTCGACATATATTGGACATATATTTATTTAATTAAATCCCAGTCATTTGATAGTTGCACTAAAGGATGCTCACATTTACCATACTCCACAGGCAAAATCCAGTCGTTTCAACAGGATCGGGAATAATGCGTGACGGGCGAAAGATAGAAACTACCTAGATCACCCTAGCAACCATAAACAGCTCCCTGGCAACCTACATCACAGGTAAACACAGCTCACGTTCAGACTGTCTGAGTAAATCACAAACGTCCTGATGGGCCCCAGAATCAAAGAGCCTGTTTACAGTCGCCACGGCAACATGCCATTCCACTCCCCGTTACCACGGAGACGGGTCAACCTTGCTGAGACGCAGACAAAAGACAGAGCGTGTGTGTGTTCTCACCACACACAGAGTGTAAAAACACGGTAAATATGGCACTGGCCATGAATCATCACACTAGAGAACCGTTTGACCAAAAATTCAGACTGAAGGTCCAGAACTTAAACAGGTTCTTCGATGCAAGACTGTGAGTGTGTGAGTGTGTTTCTCACTCTCTCGCTGATGGCGCTGTATTTGATGGCCAGTTCATCTCGTTCCGCTCGACTGTGGGCCAGAAGATCCTCCACACGACTCAGTTCTGTCTGCAGAACCCGGTTCTCCTCCTGGACCGACAGACCCGACGACATGCCTCCAGCTGACGGACAGACAGACAGAGACAGAACACTGTTGAATCTGTTGAGCTCAATCCCAGATAACAGGGAACGTTATAAACAAACGTTCCAGTAACGTTAATAGAGCGTCCGTTCAAAGTTATCTGGTCTTTAATAAAGTTCTCAAAATGTTAGCACAAAAACATACATCAGTCACGGAGTTATGGTTGGACATTTGTCTAACGTTTTTTTACATGTTTCAGAACGTTCAGAGAACATAAAAAGTAACGTTCACATAACGCAGAAAAGGACGTTTTTGTCTGTTTAGAACGTTCAGTAATAACGGCTCTTTTGCTGTGGCGGGAGTTTGAGGAGCCTCACCGCTGTCGCTCAGGTTTCTGGACACAATCTCGCGCACGCGCGCCGGTAAACTGGACGGAGGTTCATCTGGAGAAGATCCTCGAACCGTCAGACGCGTTTCTTCAGACAAAACGCTCTCCTCCAACCTCTGAAACACACAAACACAACGCTATTATGCCACAGTGTGTGTGTGTGTGTGTGTGTGTGTGTGTCAGTAGCAGATGGTCTCAGTGGTGATCTGTTGTATATTTAGATCGGATCAGAACACACACCTGCGGCGCCACCGGAACCAACAGAACTAAACCAGACAACACAATTAATGTATTCATTCAGCAGAAGCTTTTATCTCAAAACAATATGGAAATATGAAATATAACAAGCGATTCGTCTAGAGTTGTTGTACACTCTACAAAAATGCTGATTAACCGTTAGGTTTAAATTTGAATTTAAAAATGTAAACCCAACGGTTAGTTTAAAAATTCAAACCTAACGGTTAATTTTGTCCATATTTGACCCAACAATGATCGAAACAACCCAGCATTTTTTGAGTGTAATAATTAGTGAAATAAAATAAGTAAAAGAACAAGACCTGAATCACCGCCTCAAGCTTGGACTCGTTTGGGTTTTCAGAACCGCTCATAGTGAAGTTATGATCAGATTCATTAGAAACATATCGAACAAACCGCGCCGTTATAGCGAATGAATCACGTGACCGCTGGCAGAACTCCACTTCATAAACGAGAAAATAATCCTTGCCGAACAGACACGCGAACACACTGAGAGAGAGAGAGAGAGGAAAGTGTGTGTGTGTGTGTGTGTGTGTGAGAGTGAGTGAGAGAGAGAGTGAGAGAGAGAGGCTTTAATGAGATTGAGTGAGATTATACATGCAATTTAAACGGATTCAAAAGAGAAACTGAAACAGCGACAATAAAGTAATAAAATACACACAACCTAACGTTAACTAATAAAACAAAGATAATAAACGCGCGAGAGCTGTGGAAATACTGAAAACATGCATCACTCCACACCAAAACTATTCAGAAACATCGCGTGTATACTTTACTGTAGTGTATTATAACTTTTTGTATTATTGGTGACGTTTAATAAGGCTACTACTGCAATTTAACATGTTTAGTATGCGATACACATCGCCATGGCAACAGCGCATCAACACACGATCGAGGGCAACGGTCATCAGCAGAAATCCACATTATTAACTGATGAATTAATTAAAGGAGATAAGTTAATATATTTAATATACAAAGGTGTTAATTCTTCAAATCAATTGTTTTAAGTGATTGTATTCTTCAGTAGGTCTTAAATCAAAGCGTGAACGCGGCTCGTGCGCGCGCGCCCCCCTGAGGCGACTTTAGGAACTACAGCGTTTAAATCTCTGACAGGAACTACAAACTCCCCACGTTCACGGCACGACATCAAAAATACAGCTGCTTTTATGATCAGCAGGTCTTTATATTGTAATACACCATTTGAGTACTTATTTTATGTGTATATGAGATTCACATCGACTCCACAACAAAAAACAATCAAACTCTCCGGACGCATAAAGACAAGAGACGCCGTGACGCTGTTAAATCAATAAACACATGACGCTAATTCACTCATGACAAGTGATCGATCACATTCATTAATATTTCACTCATTCCTCCGCGAACGCGTTCAGTCGCGCCCAGAGCAAATCACGCGGGATCTTACCGGCAAAACTGCGTTAAATCCGCATTAAATCCCAATTAAAAGCGCTTTAAACTCCGAATGAAAGTGTTTGTGTGGTAATGTGTGTGTGTTTACGTGTGTGATGCTCAGTCTGGACTCTTTCCGGGGTCACACTCACTTCCCGCGCATATAAAAGACCCCAAATCACGGCGGAACAATCGGGATTTTACATACAGAAACCGGATTCGATCCAAACGAGAGCGACGGTATACAGTGACGAGATGAATATAAAGACATCTGTCTCAATATATTTATATATATTTAATAGTGAATACAATGATGTACAAACTCACCTGGCGAATCAGCAGCTCTCATTCACACCTGAAACTACAACAAAACAGTAACTATGGAAACCATCCCACTCATGTTTATTTACCTATGTCAATGAGCACATATCATACAGAGAGTTTGATAATTATAACTCATTTTTGCCTGAGGTACTTATTTTGAATTATTCACTTGAATGATTACCGTATTCAGTATTACTGCAGAAAAATAAACTGTAAAGACGACAGTATATCAGAAAACCGGTTTATTCATATATAAACCATCATTTGTACATTCTACAGGTGTTTCATAAAGGCACTTGAAGGAAAGATTCAGACGTTTATAATTACTGACAATATCAAGAATAAAACTGTAGTCACCAGGAAATAAAGCGAATAAAGTCTGGGGTTAGTTTAATATATATATATACCATGAAAATCTTCTGCTTATAAACACATACAAAATAAGCTCTTCAAATCCTGATCCGAGTGAAAATAGCAGTTTGAGTCAGATCATATGACACAGATAAAACACAAGAGGAACTAAAAGAAAGAAAGACAATCTCACCGAAAACCAACGAAACAGAGCAGATGGAAAAGCTTTAAAGCTGAAGCGTGTCATTCGTCTGGATCTGCAAATACTTACAGACTAATGGCCAGTTACTATGAGGAAGTCACTATTCATGAACTTCCTGTAAACACTGTGACTCTATTGCTTTGTTCTGTCAACTTCTGGCTCAGCCAATGGTGGGAGTTTGGGGGCGGGGCTACCTGTTTGACGACCAATGGCTGATGGGGGCGAGTAATCAGGAAACCCGTTGGAAAACAGTTATTATGACACGCTTCAGCTTTAACACCAGGAACAGGTAAACGAGACATGATACTGACGACATTCATCACATGAACTGACGCCGCGTGTGAATTACGAACTCGACAGCAGCTGGAATGCAGCAGATATCAGCGACCGCAGGCCGATTGCATAGAAACGTTCACATCATCACATCATTGCCTTCCAAAGACACTAGAACTGCACCCACTCCGACCGCGTGTCCTGTGTGGACCTGTCGAACACATCAGAGAGTGAGACACCTGCAGACAGACAGACAGAGAGAGACAGAGAGAGACAGAGACAGAGAGAGAGAGAGACAGAGAGTGAGAGAGAGAGAGACAGACAGAGAGATGGCAGAAAGAGAGAGAGAGAGAGAGACAGACAGACAGATGGCAGAAAGAGAGAGAGAGAGAGACAGACAGACAGATGGCAGAAAGAGACAGACAGACAGACGTCATACTGACCCAGAGCCTGCCGCAGTGAAATCCCCCCACAGGTCCTGAGAGGGTGGAGCCGCAGTGGGGACGGAGTCTCCAATGTCCAACAGTGTCCCTAAAAGGGGAGGGGCCTCGTATTAGCCACACCCACCAACGGCTGTTATAAATCTGTTGGATCTGAGCGGCTCACCTGTGCTGGGCGGAGCGACGGGTGTCATGTGCTGCGCTGCGGGTGGAAGAACGAGAGCGCCGGCTTTCACACCGGGCGGAGGAGGCAGCAAACCACCGCCCACACGAGACTTCACCGGCCCGCTGGAGTCTTTCTTCTTTATGTTCTGAGAGAGAGAGGGACATACATCACCACCTGTCTGTCTGTCAGAGGCTCGTTTCAAAGGAACAGATGGAGGCCTGGTCGCCCCCAACGAGAAAGACAATGCAACTTTATTTTATTACTTTATAATCTCTGATATAAACAGACAGACGTCATACTGACCCAGAGCCTGCCACAATGTTATCTCATATATCATTTGTTTAGAACTATTAGTCACCTAATATTAACTTCTTGTATAAAATCAATATCACATTTGCAATCGTGCTGATATTCGGGGAAAACAGCCATCCATTTCTTGAGCTTGGCATGTTTGCTGTGTTATTCTGTTACTCTCCGCCCTGACGGCAGGGGGCGGGGCTCTTTCTCTCACCCCGATGTTGATCTTGATGGTCTGACCCTCTTTGAAGCCCAAGTCCAGCTTTGGCGCCGAATCCTGAGTGGCTTCCTGTCGGGCAAATTCACTTTCCTGTCTCACCCACCTGTGACGCGAGCGAGAGAGACGGGTCATGACATCAGAGGTCATCATGCACCGCAGGTCAAAGGTCAGACTGAACGACTCACTTGAAATGATCCTGTAGTGCCACGTTGAAATCGAACGAATCACCACGGTCGGCGAAACCGATGCCTATGAACGCATGACGCCCTGAAAGAACGACAATCACAAAACACATTCTCATCACATGGAAAATGTATATATGTATACACCGACCAGGCATAACATTATGACCACTGACAGGTGAAGTGAATAATACTGACAACAAACAACAAACTGAGATGCACTGTGTATTCTGACACCTTTCTATCAGAACCAGCATTAACTTCTTGAGCAGTTTGAGCTCCAGTAGCTCGTCTGTTTGATCGGACCACACAGGCCAGCCTTCGCTCCCCACGTGCATCAATGAGCCTTGGCCGCCCATGACCCTGTCTCCGGTTCTCCACTGTTCCTTCCTTGGAGCACTTTTGATAGATCCTGACCACTGCAGACCGGGAACACCCCACAAGAGCTGCAGTTTTGGAGATGCTAGCCATCACAATTTGGCCCTTGTCAAACTCGCTCAAATCCTTACGCTTGCCCATTTTTCCTGCTTCTAACACATCAACTTTGAGGACAAAATGTTCACTTGCTGCCTAATATATCCCACCCACTAACAGGAGCCGTGATGAAGAGATCATCAGTGTTATTCACTTCACCGGTCATAATGTTATGCCTGATTGGTGTATATATATATATATATATAGATATATGTGAGTGAGTGTGTGTCACACACAGACCATTTCCGTCTTCGATCCTGATGACGAAGTACCGGCTGGAGTCGGTGACGGCCTCGACGGCGCTGCCCGGATACTGATCTACCGGAGCCTGAGCGAACAGCTCACCTGACACACACCACAACACGCATGACACATGTGTACACGTGACCAGAAGACACGTGTGTGTGTGTGTGTGTCGCTCACCTGTGATTCTGTCCTCTAGTTTAATGAAGGCTGCTGTTCCTTTGGCCATGATCTTCATGCGTCCGGTCCACGCCGGCTCGTCCAGCTTCCAGTCCGCCGCCCTGAAACACAATCACACTCACCGTGACATCAAAAGGAATATTGCAGTGTTTATTATGAATGATTTGTCAGTGCACATCATTACTGTAATCGTTGGCGTTCTTATTAATATTCTTTTACTGCTTCTTCTTCCACTCTTGAGTCTATGGCAGCCCATAGAACTGCTTGTGGGAGAGTTATGAAATTTAGCACACTGATAGAGAACAGACTGAACGGTCACCACAGCAAATTTGGAGTTTTTAAATCAATCCCTCTAGCGCCACCAACTGTCCAAAGTTGCACTTTTGTTTTGTGCGTTTGTGCTAATAACTTTTTAACTGTAAAGGCTAGAAACCTCTGATTCCGTGGCTCAAGACGATTCGATTGAACGGAAATGACCATTTCAGTACAGCGCCACCTACTGGTCTGGAGATAGGAAAAATATTTTTGCTTATAACTTCTGAACGGTTTGCCCAAAAATCATAAAAGCGGTTAGATTCAGGCGGCATGCTGAGTCAAATAATATCCAATTTTTCCATATCAGCCATTTTGGGCGTCTGCCATTTTGAATTTTGTAGTAAAATGCTGTATTTTATGAACGCATTAGCGTATCATTACGAAACTCGGTATGGGTCATCGGCACGATGCCCTGAAGGAGCCTGAGAATTTTTGAGCCAATCAAATATTCACATATAGCTTATAACTTTGGATTTGGTTGACTTATTCTCACGGGAATATCATATCTTTAGGTTCCTGAATCCTTGCCGAGTCCAACGATACCAAACATGATAGGTTTCACCTTATGGTTTGTTCAATGTTGTGATTTAGCGTTTAAACAACTTTCAACAATATCTTCGAAACGTTAGTCCGATCGAGACGAAACCACCGTAGGAAAATCAGAATCATAGCAGGTTGACAAGCTATCAAAATTTCGATAGTAAGTGGCAAAAAATTCCAATCAAAGTCGGGTGTGGGTTATTTTTTATATGCTCATATACAAATGTCTATAACTCCTAAATGAAATGAAATATTTTCACCAAATTTGGCACCCCTGTGTATGGGGGCACTTTGAGGACACACAACAAATAGTTGGTGGCACTATAATTGAACAAAACATGAAATTGGCTCTATACAACTAATGTACTTATGGGTTTTCAACCTTTTTGCTTAAAATTGTCTCCAAATGTCTTTACTCATGTTTGCAGTTGGTCTGCCGCTGCGTCCTTGTGTTGTGCTTGGCCACCGATAACTGCCGCTTACAGATATATTTGTGTTAATAATCTTGAATCAGAATGACTTCATCTGTTCTCTGATGAGGAGGGCGGGGCAACCTGTCACTCACATGAGATCCACCAATAGCAAAGCACAACCATCCAATCAATTCCCCACAGACACACTCAAGCCCCGCCCTACATTTGTTCTTGTTCCTGAAGCGATTCACTCGATATACGGCACAACAGAGGAGAAAAACGAATGTAACTTCCCTTTCATGATGACTTTAAACAGATCAATAAACAAAAAAACATATAATAATTCATCTGCACACAAACATGGCATTTATTCTCCTATATCAGTATTGGAAACAGTAAATCTAAACTCAGTTTCACTCATATTGTTGACAGCGGTTTATCCGAAACATGATTGAGCTGATCATGTGATCATGACGAACAACAGCCATCAGTTCATCACGCATCGCATTAATAGTGCGTGAGTTTATTGAGATAGTGAGAATGAGTGTCACATGATCCGTGATTAAACCCGTTAAACCCGTGAAGCGGACGGGTGCGGAGTCTCACCGGTATCCGCGGTTGGAGCTTCTGGGCGGGATTCGGTAAACATGAACCTCTGACTTCACACACACCACCGACTCATACAGTGCGCTAGTGTCCGCCATCATCACTGCAACACCACCGACACATCACTGCGCTTCCGCTTCCGCTTCCGGCTGAGCCCGCGCAGAATAAAAGCCCCCTCACTCAACAACATCCGTTCCGTAATGTCAATAACGTTCCGTGTGTGGAATAATAATCGATGTGTTCCGGCTCTTTTGTCTTTAGTTTTCTGAACTGGTCTGCGGTAAAATTTGGAAATACATATTTAAATCACAAAAAAACAATAAATGCAATTTCGTTTAAACTAAATATTATCCTAGCAATTAGCACATACTGTACTATACATATTTAACTGTGACATTGATTTATCTTCTGTATTTATTGTACAATTACAGAAACATTCTCTTATCTGTTCATTTATTCCCATCATGACCAGTGTGTGTTTGTGAGAGAGTGTGAGCGTGAGTGTGTGAGTGAGAGAGAGTGTGTGTGAGAGTGTGTGAGCGTGCATGTGTGTGTGTGAGTGAGAGTGTTTTTTTTGTTTTTGTTTTTTCAAATGTACAGTATATTATGTATACAGTCAAACATCTCAATTTAAATGTTGATGAAATATGAACATGATTCATTTTACACTTTCATATTTTAAGTGATGTTGCTTCATGGTGATACTGGGTGACATTTGCTATATTTAAAATGAAATTAGAGTAACTTTATTAAACAAGAATGTAATTTAATAATAAACAAACAGAATGGACATTACTATTTTGTCTCATTTAAAGAAAGACGCTGAACTTTTCATAGTTTGAGAAAATACAAGAGAATCAAAACTACAAACACAAATGTATGAAGTTTGTTCTCATGAAGAATAAAACTTGATTTGTGCTCCATCAAACGAGTCACTTTAATCTCACACAAACACTGAATACAGCAGCAGATCAACTCCTTCAAACGGCAGATAAACACCAAACGCCTACCGTTTGTCTAAAGATTACCCAGCATGCCCTGTTTCTAAAACAGACACTGTTACCCAGTACACAAAGATTGGTCTAAAAAATGCAAACCCCCAGTGACGAGAAGACCCCTACAAAACTAACACTCACAAAACCCGTGAAAAACACACAGCAAGCAGAAGAACACTGAGCGTCTGGAGTTCATCAGAGTCTGCGCGGGCTCGGGTGGCCGTTGTGATACAGCTTCTGCTTGACATGCACCACGTTATTCCCGGTGTCCTCGGGTGTCCGGCGCGGCTGCAGGCGTCTGCGCAGCTCCCTCAGGTTACACACGCGGGACACCCAGCGCCACGAGTGCCACAGCTCGCCGTCCGCACCTGAAACACACAGAGCCGTCAGTCACCGGCAGCGAGCCGTAGCGTCAGTCACCGGCAGCGAGCCGTAGCGTCAGTCACCAGCAGCGAGCCGTAGCATCAGTCACCAGCAGCGAGCCATAGCGTAGCGTCAGTCACCGGCAGCAAGCCGTAGCGTCAGTCACTGGCAGTGAGCCGTAGCATCAGTCACCGGCAGCGAGCCGTAGCGTCAGTCACCGGCAGCGAGCCGTAGCATCAGTCACAGGCAGCGAGCCATAGCGTAGCGTCAGTCACTGGCAGCAAGCCGTAGCGTCAGTCACCAGCAGCGAGCCGTAGCGTCAGTCACCGGCAGTGAGCCGTAGCATCAGTCACCGGCAGCGAGCCATAGCGTAGCGTCAGTCACCGGCAGCGAGCTGTAGCGTCAGTCACCAGCAGCGAGCCGTAGCATCAGTCACCAGCAGCGAGCCATAGCGTAGCGTCAGTCACCAGCAGCGAGCCGTAGCGTCAGTCACCGGCAGCGAGCCGTAGCATCAGTCACCGGCAGCGAGCCGTAGCATCAGTCACCGGCAGCGAGCCATAGCGTAGCGTCAGTCACTGGCAGCAAGCCGTAGCGTCAGTCACCGGCAGCGAGCCATAACGTAGCGTCAGTCACCGGCAGCAAGCCGTAGCATCAGTCACCAGCAGCGAGCCGTAGCATCAGTCATCGGCAGCGAGCCATAGCATTAGTCACCGCAGCGAGCCGTAGCGTCAGTCACCAGCAGCAAGCCGTAGCATCATTCACCAGCAGCGAGCCGTAGCATCAGTCACCAGCAGCGAGCCGTAGCATCAGTCACCAGCAGCGAGCCGTAGCATCAGTCACCAGCAGCGAGCCGTAGCGTAGCGTCAGTCAGCGAGCGTCAGTCAGCGAGCCGTAGCATCAGTCACCGGCAGCGAGCCATAGCGTAGCGTCAGTCACCGGCAGCGAGCCATAGCGTGAGTCACCAGCAGCGAGCCGTAGCGTCAGTCACCGGCAGCGAGCCATAGCGTAGCATCAGTCACCGGCAGCGAGCCGTAGCGTCAGTCACCGGCAGCGAGCCGTAGCATCAGTCACCGGCAGCGAGCCATAGCGTAGCGTCAGTCACTGGCAGCAAGCCGTAGCGTCAGTCACCAGCAGCGAGCCGTAGCATCAGTCACCGGCAGTGAGCCGTAGCATCAGTCACCGGCAGCGAGCCATAGCGTAGCGTCAGTCACCGGCAGCGAGCTGTAGCGTCAGTCACCAGCAGCGAGCCGTAGCATCAGTCACCAGCAGCGAGCCATAGCGTAGCGTCAGTCACCAGCAGCGAGCCGTAGCGTCAGTCACCGGCAGCGAGCCGTAGCATCAGTCACCGGCAGCGAGCCGTAGCATCAGTCATCGGCAGCGAGCCATAGCGTAGCGTCAGTCACTGGCAGCAAGCCGTAGCGTCAGTCACCGGCAGCGAGCCATAACGTAGCGTCAGTCACCGGCAGCAAGCCGTAGCATCAGTCACCAGCAGCGAGCCGTAGCATCAGTCATCGGCAGCGAGCCATAGCATCAGTCACCGCAGCGAGCCGTAGCGTCAGTCACCAGCAGCAAGCCGTAGCATCATTCACCAGCAGCGAGCCGTAGCATCAGTCACCAGCAGCGAGCCGTAGCATCAGTCACCAGCAGCGAGCCGTAGCATCAGTCACCAGCAGCGAGCCGTAGCGTAGCGTCAGTCACCGGCAGCGAGCCGTTGCGTAGCATCAGTCACCGGCAGCGATCCACAGCGTAGCATCAGTCACCGACAGCGAGCCGAAGCGCAGCGTCAGTCACCGGCAGCGAGCCGAAGCGCAGCGTCAGTCACCGGCAGCGAGCCGAAGCGCAGCGTCAGTCACCGGCAGCGAGCCGAAGCGCAACGTCAGTCACCGGCAGCGATCCGCAGCGTAGCGTCAGTCACCGGCAGTGAGCCGTAGCGTCAGTCACCGACTGCGAGCCGTACCGTAGCGTCTGTCACCACCAGCGAGCCGTAGCATAGAGTCAGTCACCGCCAGCGAGCCGGAGCATAGCGTCAGTCACCGCCAGCGAGCCGTACCGTAGCGTCTGTCACCGCCAGCGAGCCATAGCATAGAGTCAGTCACCGACAGCGGGCCGGAGCGTAGCGTCAGTCACCGACAGCGAGTCGGAGCGTAGCGTCAGTCACCGCCAGCGAGCGGTAGCATAGCGACTGTAACCGCGCTCACCATAGGCTCGGCTGGACCTCCAGAAGCGCAGGGCGCAGTGAAGTGCCCCGTCCAGCCACAGCAGGAACCAGCTGATGCAGAAGCCCATCAGAAGACCCAGCACCAGGTCCAGCTCCTGTTTGCTCACGCTGCTGCCCGCTGAGGAGCCGCCGACGGAGCCACCCGAGCCCTCGTACGGGATCACGTGCTCCACATGATGCCTGTGGGACGAGGAGAACATCATGATATCAGCATCGGTTTAGCTACAAACACAGATTCATTGTATGAGTTGACCTGTTCTGTTTCACTTCTATTTAACAATATTCTACTGTAGAATTATGGGAAATGTCCCATTAGAAGACGCGCATTCTTTCACTGCTAATCCACAGTGCCAAATATTATCTCGTTGTTAGGGTGAAACGCGACCTGGATTCATGAGGTACTAGGTCAGGTGTCTGACGCTCAACAAGCCGTTACTGGCTTCTTTCCCAGCACACTCAAGCGGGCTCAGGTAACCTCACCGCTAATGTTAACGCTAATGCTAACCCACACCACTGGAAAACTACAGATTCCTCAGGGTTTCCCAGCTAACAAAAATATGAGAACATTTTTGGTTAGGTGAACGTTAAGGGAACATTCTGAAACAAGTAGTAACGTTTAAAAAATGTTAGATGAACATCCAACTAAAACGTTCCATGAACGATGTATAATGTTTTTGTGCTAACGTTTTGAGAACATTATTAAGGAGCAGATAACTTTGAATGAACATTCTATTAATGTTACTGGCAGAACGTTTGTTTAACCTTGACAGAACGTTCCCTGTTAGCTAGTTTTTTTTTTTAAAACATCACCAATTAGCATCTTGCCTAGAAACAGCCATCATTACTAGCTCAAATGCGTCACTTTGCCTGTATTAGGGTACGTTACACGACAACGATGCACTAAAAACAGAAATGTTTTTCCTTTGCATTTATCTTGTATAGACAACAGCGTTGTCAAAACGATCCCGTTTACACGGATCCGCGGAAACGGCTAAAAACGCTGTATTCTGCTGTCAGGCCAGTAGGTGGTGATGACACTTTGTAAAGAAACATGCGCCTATAGACTGAACACAAAATGCGCATGACGCCACCGTTTTTTTAGTTTACACAGACAAGTATATTTTGACAGAGAAGCCGAAAGTATACTACTTTTTTTACGCGTACGCGAGTGTATGCACACAGTTAAACACACAGCCTTGCACAGTATACTTCTTTTGACTCATGCTCCACATTCCACGCATGCGCAGTTTTGACTCGCCATGAGTTACAACCCATGTAAATAATGCAAAATTAAATGCGCATGTGCAACCTGCGCGGTTACAAAAATCCAATGTTGCACGTTCAGTACATGCGTACTCTTCTTATGACGAAATTTGCATAATGCGACCATCGCGTACGCATAAAAAAGTTTAGTTTTTAGTTGAAAACTGTGTAGTGTAAACGGCCCATTAAATGAAAGTGTTATTAAACTATAACATCTGTGCTGTTACGAAAATTGACCTAAGTATAAAAGTGCGATCACATTAAATATATTTCAGTGAAATTTCACAGGCAAAAAAGGTTTATTAATCAATAGGGAAGTATGAAGCGCTGCTCATAAGTCGACTAATTCACATGACCAACATGAGCGAAATCTGCGGGAACTTTTTCACCCTCGCGCGGAACTCCCGAACGTGCGGATTCCGTGTGAAGTGAATGGATTTTGCCCGGGAAATTCCACAGATTTGACCGCCTCAAAACATTTGTAAACCAGAAATTTAATATTTAAATAATAGCGGGCTAAAGTTGTATTCCCATCGTTTGTATCCGGCTATGGATGTGTAAGTGAATAAAAATAAAGTGCATCTTACCTGCCGCAGGTGCAGTGACACACGCGCTCGGGTCCGCGCATGCGCGGTAGGATGAAGTTGTGAAATCGGTCCAGCAGCGCGTTCATGTCGGACATACACACGATGGCCTGGAAAACACCAAAACTACTGCCATTTCCCAGCGATTAGCGTTTAAAAATGCATTTCAACATGTTTCTCCACAGAAAACCCACACAATTAGCAATAAAGTTCAGCTGCAGTCATTGAGAGAGAGTTATGTAATTCCTCAGCAGAATCTTCACACAGATCTTCTTACCAGCACCAGAACCGCTCCAGCCACCATAAACATCATCTTCATCCACAGAGCGCGACCATCCTCTTCATCACATCTTCATCACAGTCCACAAACAACAGCAACACAGATCGCGATATCATTTGACCATCATCTTAGATCATTCCCACTGAATCCTTCTCAGAGATCATTGCGTCTCCATCATCTTCCTCGCGCGGATGGAGGTGTTTTAGCGGATCATCAGATGTCTCACCTGCGGCTCGGATACGCGCTTCTACAACATGTCCGCAAACGCGCGAGTGTCGCGGCGCGTCGGGCGCTTTCGGCAGAAGAACAGTTCGAGCGCGCGGAGACTCGCGTCAGATCTGATGTGTAAGTGATCTGATGTGCTGCTGGAGTTTGACTGTATCAGATCTCAGATCAGTCCATTAGCTTAATGAGGAACTCCTGCGTCACGCTCATCTGGAATAACAGATACCATGGTAATACCATGTTTTACAGCGCGGCTTTTGCACATGGGGATAACCTTTGGGTTTTTTCAATGGTGTTTGAACATTTAATGCACGTTCACACAAGCAATATTATCAGCGTCCACACCAACGCACAACGTTCTTCTTATTTATTTATAATTAATAACAAATATCGTTCCTTTACCTCTGTTGAGTTTATTCAAACTTTATTCTCGCTGTTCACATGTATATAAACGTTGTTTTTTATGAATTACCATGTTTTTTGAACATTTACGCACAATAACGGTCTTTTTATTTATTTATAAGCGCGCGCTGCAGTTTTGTCGTCTACCGCGGTAAATCCTCGAGCTCTGATTGGCTCTCAATGTTTTTATCGCTCATCAGCTGGAAAAAAATCACTCTGAAATTAATAACAAATATTGTTCCTTTATTCAAACTGTTTAGCGCGACTTTTGCACATGTAGATAACCTTTGTTTTTTTACGTATTACAACGGTTTTTGAACATTTATTGCCCGTCCACAACAACGCAAGATAACTTTCTTTTTAAGCACGCGCTGCATTTTGTCATCTACCGCATTAAATCCTCGAGCTCTGATTGGCTCTCAGTGTTTTTATCGCCCAGCAGCTGAAAAAACACTCACTCTGAAATGAATAGCAAATATCGTTCCTCTACCTCATTGTGAACTATTGAGAGTTGGCGCGATTATTCAAAATGTATGCGCAGGATTTTACCATAATACTGTGATATTCTTTAAAGTAAATATTATGGTGTATGAATGTGTAATAATTCTGTACCCATTACTACAGATTATATTCAGGAAAAACAAACACGCTCCCTGAGATTCATCAACGCTTTATTCATTCATTCATTCATTTATAGCGCAATATTTACAAGAATAATTTCAGGCACTCTGGGCTGCTTCAGGTACAATTTACAAAATTAAAGGAAAAAAAACAAACAAAAAATACTCAATAGGTATCAAATCCCATGTTTAAATAATGATGAAATAAATTCATGAGAAACTCAAAAAGATATCACATCCCGTCTGCCAGAGTTATTAAACATCACATCCTCTAAATAAAACATCTTTTTAACCGTGATCAGATATGGTCGGTGTGCCGCTGCAACAGACCCTTTACACGCAAGAAAACCCTCATTATTCACTCGAAGGGTTTCATCACCAGTGGGTCTGTTGGCAGCGGCTGCAGGTCAAGAGTTGAACGCGCCGCTCCGAGTGGCTTTCCTCCTCTCTGAATGTTCGTTCAGTGTCCGTGTCTCACGGAGGGCCGTCGTCCCGTCTGAGGTTTGTGTTGACAGTAAACAGAATGAGAGAGAGACTCCGCGTCACGTCGCGTGAGAGTTTCTGCGTGTGAATGAGAGCGGTGCGCGCCGGACGGTCAGTAGAAGCAGACGGTGTGGAGGAACGGCCGGTGGCTTTTGTCCTCAAACTCCTGCAGAAGTTCATCGATCTCGTTCTCCATGTCGTCAGTGTGTTGGATCTGAGAGAGAGACGGATCAAAACTCAATGATTGCACACAAATGTCATGAAAACGGGCACATTTACGCAGGAGTGTAATATAAAGGTTTGTGTAATTGTGTATTCTGCGCAGCATACGAGCAGAACGGATGTGTACGTTGTTCGTGAACCTTTGCGTAAATTAGCACACTTAATGTGAATATTTATGTTACACAAAGGATTTCTTCATAAAACTCTTACAGAAATGTGCTAATTGTTGATAAAACCATCTTGTAACCGTGTAAATCATAATTTAACATCTGCCGTTCTATTGACAATTTAAACATTAACAGTTATATTAGTATCAACGAAATACTATTATGGATTAATAATATTTTGTAATTTTGTTTTATTTAAACTGTCTATATAGTTTGTTTTTTTTTACTTCATTTAAACACTAAATTCACTTTACAGTTTTACATCAAGTTAAAATAAATGAAAATGAGTAGTTTTTTTTATTTCAGTTAAGAGTAAATTTTACTTCAAGCAAGGAAAACTTTAGTTTTTAGTTTACTTAACTATAAGATTTCACAAACAAACTATAAGAACGCATCGTTGTGTTCAAACTATTGTCAATTATGAAAAAAAGTTGAGAACTGAACACGACAATGTTACATCTACTAAAAAATTGAGCGGAACAAATTATATATAACAAATAACTATATTAGCGTCTACACCAGCTGACGATAACTATAACGATAACTACACTCACCTAAAGGATTATTAGGAACACCTGTTCAATTTCTCATTAATGCAATTATCTAATCAACCAATCACATGGCAGTTGCTTCAATGCATTTAGGGGTGTGGTCCTGGTCAAGACAATCTCCTGAACTCCAAACTGAATGTCAGAATGGGAAAGAAAGGTGATTTAAGCAATTTTGAGCGTGGCATGGTTGTTGGTGCCAGACGGGCCGGTCTGAGTATTTCACAATCTGCTCAGTTACTGGGATTTTCACGCACAACCATTTCTAGAGTTTACAAAGAATGGTGTGAAAAGGGAAAAACATCCAGTATGCGGCAGTCCTGTGGGCGAAAATGCCTTGTTGATGCTAGAGGTCAGAGGAGAATGGGCCGACTGATTCAAGCTGATAGAAGAGCAACTTTGACTGAAATAACCACTCGTTACAACCGAGGTATGCAGCAAAGCATTTGTGAAGCCACAACACGCACAACCTTGAGGCAGATGGGCTACAACAGCAGAAGACCCCACCGGGTACCACTCATCTCCACTACAAATAGGAAAAAGAGGCTACAATTTGCACGAGCTCATCAAAATTGGACAGTTGAAGACTGGAAAAATGTTGCCTGGTCTGATGAGTCTGGATTTCTGTTGAGACATTCAGATGGTAGAGTCAGAATTTGGCGTAAACAGAATGAGAACATGGATCCATCATGCCTTGTTACCACTGTGCAGGCTGGTGGTGGTGGTGTAATGGTGTGGGGGATGTTTTCTTGGCACACTTTAGGCCCCTTAGTGCCAATTGGGCATCGTTTAAATGCCACGGCCTACCTGAGCATTGTTTCTGACCATGTCCATCCCTTTATGACCACCATGTACCCATCCTCTGATGGCTACTTCCAGCAGGATAATGCACCATGTCACAAAGCTCCAATCATTTCAAATTGGTTTCTTGAACATGACAATGAGTTCACTGTACTAAAATGGCCCCCACAGTCACCAGATCTCAACCCAATAGAGCATCTTTGGGATGTGGTGGAACGGGAGCTTCGTGCCCTGGATGTGCATCCCACAAATCTCCATCAACTGCAAGATGCTATCCTATCAATATGGGCCAACATTTCTAAAGAATGCTTTCAGCACCTTGTTGAATCAATGCCACGTAGAATTAAGGCAGTTCTGAAGGCGAAAGGGGGTCAAACACAGTATTAGTATGGTGTTCCTAATAATCCTTTAGGTGAGTGTATATTAGCATCCACACCAGCGGACGATAACTAGAACTATATTAGCGTCTACACCAGCAGACGTTAACTATAACGATAACTATATTAGCGTCCACACTGAGGGACAATAGTTCTTTTTATTATAAGTAAAATGCTAATAAATGCTCAAGTTCTTTAAAACAGGATGGATTCTGATTGGCTGTCGATGTTTTTATTAGGGATGGGCAACAGTGGTCGAGTACTCGAACGTGACAGCGACAATCGATCATGAAAACGATGATCGCCCTGACTTTAAAAAATATATTTGTCTTTTTCTGATTGGTTATTTCGGCATTTTGGGCAGTAACTGAGGTCTGATTGGTTAGTTAGACAGCACGCCTTCCAGACCGGCGAAATAAAGTGAAACTGAAGCGTGGCAGTGATTCCTGGAATCATGTGATCATGAAGTGCAAGATGTGCAGCACCAATCTGTCATATAGCATTATAATGTAATGCTAACATATCGGCTTAATCTCGTATTGGATGCGTTTGGTTGAGTATTAACCCGCTAGCAAAGCTCTGCAGGGTGGTGTTTACTCACAGCTTCAGCTCAAATACAGTGCCCGATATTACTGACTGGGTTATTTGAGACAGTTATTTTGTTTTTAGATGTTTCTTTTTCAAAAACATTTGTGCATCATAATCTAGCAGTTATTTTTATGTGTTCATGTTTTCATAGTTTGTATTTGTCAACATTAATTTTCGTAACAGTCTTAAAATAGTTTCATATCTCCATGACGGAGACGCCCCGCCTCCCGCACAAGCACTCATTTTTTAAGACCTATCGATGATCGAAATGAAGAATTGACAAAAATTCCCATCCCTAGTTTTTATTGTTTATCAGCTGAAAAAATCGTTCTGAAAGTGATTCCTCCGAGTCATTATCATGACAGTTGTGAACTCTGTTATCGTTTTATATCTAGCGGTTTTGGTGACGCTCTCGGCTCTACTCACACACTGGCAGAGCTCACAGATGAGGAAGGCTCCCAGCGTGGCCTCCTCGTGGTTGTCCTGAATGTCCACGTTGATGACGTGCACCGGCTGAAAGGTCTCCTGCTCGCGCGAGTTCAGGTCTGAAAGAGACGCAGGGGTTATTCTGAGCTCGAGAGCGTGCCGTAACTCAACAGCAGATGTGCTCGTCTCCTCACCCTCCAGCACCTGGTCGTACACGCGCTCCTCGCAGGTGATCACCAGGTCAAACTGGTCCTTGCAGCTCTGGAAGCGTTCAGGACGCGTCTTAATGCGCTTGTTGCGGTCTAACATGTGCAAGATGCCATTCTGTGTGTATCTGAGGAGGATCAGCAGTCAAGGAACAAAACAGCAGCACATCAAACTAACACCACAAAGGGTTAAAACAGAGGAAACTCATGCACTGGCGCCATCTGCTGGCCAACCTGTGCCTTAACATCAGTTAAAATGGGATGGTTTCATTTCAATGTGTGAATCAAACAATGTGTAAGCATTCATAACGGTGTTCAGATAAAGCAGCCGTCGTTCATGTAAATGCTCAAAATAGTCTGAAGGCGATTTTAAACATCAGATGCTTCAGTTTCAGGAACACTTATTTATGAAAGTATGGTTTATTAAAATACATCGATAAATGCAAATGTTGTGCTTGATCATTCACCAGTGAAAATAAGTGCACTGCAAAACAAAAACACTGCTTTTGCCTTCTTACAAATATCAAAAACGTGTTCTAAAAGCAAGACTGCATGAGATATTAAGGTTTAACTCTTGAACACAAGTGTATTTGGTCTTATGGCACAGGCAGATTTCCCCTCTAAAAAAGACAATCTATAAAGTGTTTGAGAAACCGCTTCCCCAAATAAAACATCTGAAGTTACACACAGTGCCGTTCAAAAGTGTTTGAGCTGTACGAATGCTTTTAGAAGTCTCTTCTACTCATTTATTTGATCATAACTACAGTGAGATATGACTCCAGTGTAAATCAGCTGTTCTCTGTGTGAATATATAGTAAAGTGTAATGTATTCCTGTGATCAAAGCTGAATTTATCATCATTACTCCAGTCTTCAGTGTCACATGACCCTTCACAAATCATTCAATATGAGGATTTATGATTATTATCAGTGCTGAACAGATTCTTTAATGAATATAAAGTAAAAACAGCATTTATTTTAAGTAGAATCTTTGTAACATTATAAAGTCACTTTTGATCTAATGCGTCCTTGATGAATAAATGTATTCATTTCTTTAAGTTCTTTCCCCCCAAAAATGAAATAAATTCTTATGGACCCAACACTTTTGAACGGTAGCACAATGACGCAAAAGCTTTATATTTCAGATAAATGCTGTTCTTTTGAACTTTATATTCAATGAATCGGTTTTCAACACTGATAACAATCATAAATCCTCATATTGAATGATTTCTGAAGGATCATGTGACACTGAAGACTGGAGTAATGATGATAAATTCAGATTTGATCACAGGAATAAATCACACTTTACTATATATTCACATAGAGAACAGCTGCTTTACACTGGAGTCATATTTCACTGTTTTACTGGACTTTTTGGTATTTTTAATAAAATAAATGCAGCCTTGGAGAGCAGAAGAGACTTCTAAAAGCATTAAAAATCGTACGGATCAAACACTTTTGTGTGTATTAACTGTAGAATAAGTCCTTCTGAACAGACGTTCCTCACTGACATCTGGAGCTCAAACACAGTAGTACTGAAGCTTCAGAACATCACTAACCCTGAACGAGAGCTAGCGAGCGTCCGAAATAATCATCTTCCAGAAAACGGAGAAACTAAATATACAACAGCAACAAAGATTGAGTTCATAGCTGGTGCGGCCCAAATGAATCAGTTTGAATCTATTCTGGATAAACTAGAGATCGTCAGACGGCTTCCGTTAACAAACACGGCGGTCTGATCGATCATGTGACGCGAGAGGAATAAATCTGTGATCTGCGTTCACGGAAGAGACGACAGCCGCTCTATTTTCATCAAAACACGAGCAGAACTCTTCATTATTCTGATTATTCCACACTCACTGTTTTAATCTACTCACATTAAAGGCACAATATGTAATTATTCAGAACAAAGGCGTATCTCGACTCTTGATTGGGCGGAGCTTTTATTCTGTCAGACGAGCTTCCGCTTCTTCCGCTCATGTGTGTGTGTGTGGTAACGCAGCGCTGTTTTATCATATCACACACACCTGAGTGTGTTAAAGTGATGTTATAATGCTACTCTGTGCGTTCTCTCGGTGCTACTATGAGACGCTTGTTCACAGTGCAGTGAGCGAGATCATATCAGGCATGGTAAAACATGGTACTCGCGGTAAATCAAGAACACCAGATCTAAACAATAAGACTAACTGTGTTGAGCTGGAGAACAATGATTAGTTTCTGTCCATGAATGATCCAAACAGTTGCTCAGCGTCTAATAAAACACATCAGATATTAAAGCGGCTTTGTGTTTCCATGGTTACTACTAAATAAAACCGGAGGGTAACGCGGGTATGATGTCATTGATAGGCGACGCACACACACGGGCCGTGTCCTGGTTAAAATCGCTGATTTCTCTGGATTTAAGCATTCTTGGAATCATTTGGGATAATGTACACAAGCCAACACAATATATAACACTGTTCTAGTGGCTTTTGGGTATTTTAATACTAAAATCTTACATATTGTGCCTTTAAATTCAAAATACATTATGGATGTACTGGATATCATTCGGCAAGCGAATTGTGTTGAGAAAACTATATAATATCACGGAGCTCATTCATGAACACACGGCATCCGCGTACGTCCGCATGCACACTTTGGTCAGAGCGGGAATAATGCGATTAAGGTCATGTGATATAAGCTGCGTTTACATGGACCCTCATAATCAGATCGTAACCGGACTAGAACAAATCACATAACATGCAACCACGTCAATCGGAACGAATGGGCCAGATCGGATTAATTCATTGGGATTGTAAGGGGTGGTTTATTCCTTTTGTAATGCGATCGAGAGGACACGTAAACACTTGATTGAAAACTGAAGCGTAGAAATGCCGTAATGACACCACAGAACGAGATGTTGAATAGTGACATAAATGAGTGTCCGGTCATTCTGAAACTTTCCACTCGTCGTCTGTGAAGTGGAGCAGGACAGCGTCCCACCAGTCCTGGTTTCGGACTCACCCACAGACGACAGGGCGTTTTACTGTTGGGCAAGTATAAGCAGCACGGCTCAACGCTTCATGTGCTCGTCGTACATATTAAGTCTGCTTTTTAAAACAAAGAAAATGAGGATGGTTAGTATGCAGTGTGCGCATGTCAAAAGATTAAATCCCATCAGAAGCTTGTGACAGAAGCGTGCACATCGCTTTATTTAGCGTTCATGTAAACACTACGTTCAGATTGAAACAAAGTGTCCATAGTTTAATGTGAATATGGTCATGAGCTTAATCGCATTCGTTTGATCGAAGCATTGCGTTTAACCGCATTATGAGGGTACATGTAAACTGTATTACACAAGTAAATATATGCTCGACTCTTTAACGATGAATTTGGCCGCGTTTGATAAAGTTGATTGGGTGGATTTTTAAGGGTTAGTTCACCCAGAAATTAAAAGTCCCGTAAGACCTTCGATCATCTTCAGAACACAAAGATCTTTCTGATGAAATCCGAGAGGTTTCTGACTCTCCATTGGAGCTGCACAATGACCACTTTCAATCCCTAGAAAGATAAAGACATCACTGAAGTAATCACGTGACTCCAGTGGTGTAACCTCGACGCAAGTGCATTGTTTACTCAAAAACACACTTACCGCTTTAATTATCAAATATTAATCCCCGATGCGCATTCACACAATAACATCCGCTCAGGTCAACACACGTGCGTCAGAGATTAATATTTTGTAAATAAAGCGGTAAGTGTGTTTTTGAGTAAACAATGCACTCGCGTCGAGGTTACAGCACTGGAGTCACGTGATTACTTCAGTGATGTCTTTATCTTTCTAGGGATTGAAAGTGGTCATTGTGCAGCTCCAATGGAGAGTCAGAATCCTCTCGGATTTCATCAAAGATCTTCATCGACATGAGGGAGAGGAATTAATGACAATTTACATTTTTAGGTGAACTAGTCCTTTAAAGGAGTAGTTAAGATCAGAATTAAAATCTCCTGATAGTTCTCTCACCCCCACATCATCCAAGATGTTCATGTCTTTCTTCAGTTGAAAAAAAAAAAAGGTTTTTGAGGAAAGCATTCCAGGATTTTTCCACATATAGTGGACCTCAGCGGGTCCAACGGGTCGGAGGTCTAAACTGCAGCTTCAGTGCACGATCCCAGCCGAGGAATAGGCTCTTATCTAGCCAAACCATTGGCCATTTTATAAAAAATATAAACATTTATACACTTAACCACAAATGCTCTTCTTTCTCTGCGCCACGTCATCATGTTGGAAAGGTCACGTGTGACGTCGGCGAAAGCACCGATCAAGTGTTTACAAAGCGTACATGAAAAGACTAAATCCTACGGCCTTCACAAAAAAAAGGTAAAAAGGATGTTGGATGAGTACCGCGGTACTTCCGCCTGCGTCACCTTTGGCGTGACCTTTCCAACGTGATGACGTAGTGCAGAGAAAGAAGAGCATTTGTGGTTAAGTGTATAAATGTTTAGATTTTTTATAAAATGGCCAATAGTTTGGCTAGATAAGAGCCTATTCCTCGGCTGGGATCGTGCACTGAAGCTGCAGTTTACACCTCCGACCCGCTGAAGCCCCACTATATGGAGAAAAATCCTGGAATGTCTTCCTCAAAAACCTTAATTTCTTTTCAACTGAAGAAAGACATCTTGGATGACGTGGGGGTGAGAAAACCATCAGGAGATTTTAATTCTGAAGTGAACTACTCCTTTAAAGGAAATAATCATTCGGTCTTCATTTACTCGAGTACCGACGGTCTTCTGTGGAGGTATTTTGAAGAATGTTGGGACAACACTGGACCCCATTGACATTCTTCAAAATACCTTTTTTTTTGAAGGAAGACAGACGTGGAGCTTTGGAACGAGTGAATGATGACAGAATGGACATTTTTGGGTGAACTGTACCATTAATGTGCCTAAAGGTCACGGGTTTGATTCCCAGGGAAAGCTAGAACTGATCAAATGCAATGCACGTCTCTTTGGATAAAAGCGTCTGCCAGACGCGCGAGGACTATTCCACGCGTCACCACAGGAGTTCAGAAGAAAAGGACGTGATTGAAACCATGCATTATGTTCCTAACATAAAGGGCCGTTCACAACAAGAGCGATAACTATATTAGCGTCCACAGTGAACGATATCAGTTTAAACGTCACTCTATTGTTTCATTATCGTCCTTGGTGTGAACAAGCCTCGAGTCATTTTAAGCTCGGTCAGTGTTCATGATGGACCTTCCCTGTCAATAAATCGATCGATCAGGGGTTTGGTCTGCATTTGGGGCTCCTGCTGTGTATTTCTGTGTATGCGCTAGGGATACAGCTCCTTGTCTTTACGGACCAAGTCGTTGTACATCTGCTCATAAGTGGTTTTGAAGTCGTAAATGTTGGGTTTGTCCGGAGCGGGTCCCGGGAGCTTCACGTGGGTTCCTGTGCCGAAGGAGCGCACATCAAACCCTCGCTTGCTGCAGAAATAACAGAGACAGTGAGAAACCACAACAGATCAGAACAGCAAACACACGTGACTTACCTGAGATCAGTTACCTCACCTGGATAAACCCAGGCTAGTCCTGTAAACTAGCCTAGAACTCATTTACCAAAGGACTAATCAGTATTACTTTTCCCAATCAAATTAGACCGGTCTACCTTTTAATGTAAATGACTTAAATTAAGAAAAAAAGTTGGATGACTTTTTACTAACTAGTTTACCCAACCGGCCCCTGAATATACACACTAAACTCACCTGAGATTTACAACACTCGTTAAATCTGGCTAACATGGGACATGTACATGAATATGCATCAGCAGCATGGTATTACCACCACTATACCATGAGGAAACCACTATTACCCCTGTATTGAAAAATAAAAGTATTTTATAATTTCGTTGGTCTGACTACTTTATTTCAGAACTTTTTCCTGAATTGTACGCGTTTTAGAAGATCTTCATCTGCTTCCGTGTTTCCTGACGCGTTTATTTTCATAAAAAAAAAAAAAAAAAAACTAGCGTAAATATAAAATGTTTATGTAATGATTCTCGTGATTCTTCGTTTCTCGCGATCTGACTCGATTCCGATCCGCTTTTGGACCGTCTGAAAATACAGGACGACGAAATGATAAAGAAACCGGGCTCGAGTTCGGCTGGGTTCGGCTCGTTTTTCCTCGTCGTTACCTCAGGATGTTGTGCGCTTCCATGCTGCGGTTCTGGTTGCTGGAGCACACGACCGCGACACGCAACGGATGGGCCGGCATCGCTATCTAAAGGCCGGTGAGAGTAGAGCGGGTTTGAGGGGAACACTTCGGCGCGAGAGCTCGGTTCGGCAGCTCTACACGGGTCCGCTGAGGGGAAGAAAATGGCGGCTGAGCTGCGCAGCTGTCAGTGAGGCGTCACAATAGGGGGAGGAGGGGTGGGCGGAGCCTCACAGAAGCGAATCAATGACGGTGGAAAAAGTGACGAAAAGCATTAAAGATTTCTTATGTGAATCACTATATAATATCTGTTTGCTGGTTTTTTTCTCGTTCTTTCCATTTTTGTCCTATGATGTGCATGTACTTTGCTGGAAATGTTCTAGATTTCTAAGAGATGCGTGTTTGCACTATTGTATAATTTCTTTCTTGAATTATTAATTTTGAAGAAAAAAAAAAACGCTCCTGTGATGTGGACGAAACCTGCAAAACAATAAATAAATAAATACGCAAAATTCTACATAAATAAATATACAAATACATAAATCCACATATTGCTGCATAATATATATATAATTACATAATATAATAATTAAAATGAGATAAATAACTAAATAAATATTGGGGGAAATTAAAAAAATGTTAAAGGAAATGCTAAACTGAAAGTTTTTCCTTGGCGCAACATGCTAATGAGGAGGTGTCAATCAAACATCAGAAGGTGGTCTCTTTGCCACCATTGGCTGATGGCTGTCGACGCCTTCCTCATTAGCATGTTGCGCCAAGGAAAAATAAATACGGAGCTTTACCTTTAACATTTAATTAGTTATTTTATCTACTCGCACATTTAATATTATATGTATGCAGCAATATGTGGATTTATGTATTTATTTTGCACATTTATTTATTTATGTAGAATTTTGTGTTATGTATAAATGTCTTTATTTATTGTTTTTGGTGTAATTTGTGTACACCAGTTTAAATAATAGACAATAAAACTGTTCATTAAATTCACCCGTCGTTTATTGACACAAAAGGTTTGTATTACAGAGAAAAAGCACAGTATTCAAATGACTGTTCAGCCAGTCAGTGGGTCTGTTTTGGTGAATATTACAAACTCATATTACGAACTCAGAATTATGTAAAGATAAGGCATACTGTAAATTATTGGGTTTGACACACAGAACCATACAGTAAAAGCAGCTTTTCTTCCTTAATACTACAGTCAGACCACTTAAAACTTACAGCATATGCCGATTTAATGACTTGCATTTCTAAAACAAATATTTATACAGCTATCAGTCTAAATATCAGTGAGTGCACAGTTTTTTTGGTAAATGGGATTATTAAACGATGAAAACGCACAAACACAGGGAAAAAGCTTGTCGGTATATAGTGTATGGCTATGTTCGGAATGGCATTATTTCTACTATTGCTGCAGTATACTGTATCCCACAATGCACTGCGTTACTCGACCTCCCGTTACTTTCGCAACTTATTGTGTGATTGACCTGGTGAAATTTAAAATTTTGCTAAAAAATGCAATTCAAGTCTTTTCTAAGAGCCGCCCAGCTAACATTCCCACAATGTTTTGTGAAGGTTATGTACATGTTAAGGTAAAACGCGTTATCATAATGTTGACAGAAAATGAACATTCTCAGAACAAGTCCTTATGTTTTTGACATTTGCTGAACGTTATCGTCAAAGTTCTTGGAATTTCGCAAAGAAACGTTACTATACTCATTATCCCCAGACAGCAACATAGAAACGTTGTAAAACATTGATCCCACCATGGACGTCGGAACCGTGTAACTTTTTAAGACCAATGATACTGGACCTACTCACTTTTACCGTCTCTAATTCAGCATGTCTGGTCACCCCTAACCGATAAACACTTTATTATTAAACACACGAGGCGCTTTATTTCCACTTTTCGAATATTTCTTCATTTTTATTAAAATAAATGCCTTTACGATCTGATATGTGATGGAAAAAGGGAGAAGAGCAAGTTCGGTAAAAGGCGGATTCAAACTCGGGTCGATTTGCATCAAAACTTTCTTCCATAGGCCTTACCCCTACATGATCGGTGCTGTAAATAATTCGCTGTCCTCCGTAATTTTGTCCGGCCCAACCAGACGTTTAGTAAACTAGGCGGGATATTCGCCCTTAATGTAAATGGTATCTACTGTGGTAAAAATGCTTCTGGGGGAGGACCCACCCACATTTTTTTGCTTCCGACGCCGATGGTTCCCACAACATAAATGTTAGCTGGGTGGACACTGTACTATTTAAGAATGATCGTACACAATTACCGATGTATACCGCGCAATATTTAGTAAATAGTAAGTGATTATTCCATTCCGAACACAGCCTGTGTGTAAGCCAAGTTCTGTGGAACTGCATCTCAGGAGTTCTGCACTTGGTTTCTGATCCTGAGCAGTATGGCGTGTGTTTGCGTGGCGATAACGACGTTTCTTTTCACAGGTGTGTGTGCAGGTGCGATCTGTGCGAGTGCTGCGCCGTCAGCGTGTGCTGCGCCGTCGGGTTCATGATGTTTTCGGTGATGTACGCCACCAGCAGACAAATGATGACCAGCATCACGCAGATGGCTCCACCCACTGTTGTCATGGCGATAACGATGTCCTGCATCCCGCTAGGCTCCAGGCTGAACTCCACACAGGCTTCGGCCTGGTCGAGGGCGTAGGGTCGCACACAGAGGCGGTACGGCACGTTGGCGTGCAACTCGTTGAGTAAATAATCCCGGCAGCTACTGCCTAAATGCACGCCGGCGCATTCAAACTGCGTGTAGCTTCCGTTCCACCAGCAGCTGAGCCGGAAGCCGCCCGCCTGACCCGGCCTCTTTGGTGGGGCGTGAGCCGCCCACTGAATAAACACACTTCCATTGGACAGGATGTTGGCCGTGAGTTGTCCATCAGGTGAGCTCACCTGTCGACAGGAAGCGCTGGCGCACCTGAAGTCCGGTTGGGTGTACCGGAAGCACAGACGCCCAGGGTCACCTGCGTCAAGAGTGCGGTAGGCGCACAGCGGCCCGACTTCACCCAAAACATGCCACTGTCTCACAGTAGTGCTGTTGTACTGTAGCTTTGGTATCCGCTCAGAGTCTTTATTGGTTAATTTATTGGTATTATTACTGTATTGCGCATCACGGGCGCTGCTGGTCCGGTTCGGTAAAGCGCTGCTGAGAAGCAGCAGAACCGCGAAGCAGCAGCGGAGGACAACCGATCCCTGACGGCGCGCCATATCTGATTTATGGCTTAAATATTCACAGACGACGGACAGATGCGGAGAATACCGGAGCGCGTGCGGTCGCCATCACAGCGGTGCGCGCGACGACCTGCAAGACAAAAAAATAGCCCAGAATTAACCGCTCTCAAACACCGACACCGGCCTCGAGATCATAATAACGGATGAATCTCTGAATACAAGAAGTAAAACAACCTCGATTTGACCATTAACCCGACTGATAGGGCTTTGATGTAAGTAAAGATGGAGATGTAAAGATTACCTCAGAGAAAACCTTCCGCTGCACAGCCGCCGAGCGAGAGCGCGCATTTGTCTGTGTGCGCGCGGCGCGCGTTTTAATCACTATTATCGTATACTCTCGCTTTTCATTCATTCTTACTATATCTCTGTCACGGGCAATTCTACAAAAGACTTATAGTTTTAGAAATAATGCTCTATCATGAATTAAATGAACCACCGTGTTAGGGAAGATTAGCCTGCTGAAAAATACCATGTTGCTGTTTTACATTTAGGCTTATTTCATGTTTTTAGTCCTGTTGTCCAGTATCCATAATTTTTGAGAAAAAAGGGTGTTGTTTTTAGCATTCTACCAAAATAGTGACATGGTTAACTATTAGGAATACACATTGGCCAAGCTCAGGGACTAATAATAAAGGCATCCCACCCTGTTATACATGGCTATCACAACATGTTAATAATGTAAATCTTACACAATAATGAGCTGTTCTTGGATAGTATATGCCCCTTATGCCACTATAGTATTTTTTATTCTTGAAACAATAAAACAATTATTGATGAATAGAATATGCCTTGATTATTAAGAACAGGTACTTTTTTGTACCTACTTTTGCCAACAGGATGTTAAATAATACAAAACATATACCGTATGCTGTTAATGCGCCTTACCTCCAAAAGTAAGCCAAACATTTAACGCTGCTGTCAATAAATGAAACACCAATGTTCTAACCGGTTCTATTCATATATCATTTCTATTATATTATACTATATTTGCAATATACACTAAATACAATCTATTCTATTAGAATTTTGAGTTAAGTTAGCCGTAGCTGTTTGAGTGATCAACATTTAGCTAGCTAACCGTCTACAGATAAACAGAACTTTTATAACTATGTCAGATATGTTTTTACATTTTTTTGACCGGACAAACATTTAGCAGCAAATAAACAACTGTTGGTTTAATTTTGTGTGTTTCTTGGATTTTTTGTGTCTATATACATTGACTTAAAAGTAAAAATTAAAAAATAAACCCACTCTGAAAAACGTGAGTAAAAAGTGTGACTGGTCCACAGAAAGATTCAGTACTTCTGTCACTCTTTATTGCGGTGCATTGTGGGATAGAATGAGTGCACTCGATAGTGTCCACTATGGTTTCGGACACCACTGCAAATGGCTGTCCATATGACGCCATCTAGTGTTCATCATCAGTAATTCACCAAAATATTGTATCACTTCTCAGAGGGCATTACTCAGAGCGTAATTGATCAGCACTGTAACATGAGAAGTTCTTGAGGTAAATAACAGAGGCTGGCCCAGACCTGCGTAAGAATGACGTGCGCGCGCGGCGAATGAGCCATCATCATCACCACAGAAAGAGCTGATCCGAGATGCGGTCCAAACACACAAACAGACGCGTGTTCATCTGGAGGATTGAGTCAGCGCTTCGGCTAATGATGAGAACATGCAGAATCAGAGTTTAATAAAACCCCTGAGAGTAAGAGCCTCATCAGCACTTTACACAATTAATCAGACTTTACTCCAGTCAAAGTCAATTTCCGTTTGGACACAAACATTGAGACCTACAAAACAAGACCAGAAAACACGGAAAAACACATATCATGTTGTCACACTGTTATGATCTAAGTATGGCAAGCCTTTTGACTTTTATTCATTCCCATGATATGAATTCTTGATATGCAAAGCACGCCGCCACTGGACTCTAGAGCAGTGAGACGTGTTCTCTGAGTGACCAATCCCATGGCCGAGCAGCTCATCCAAGCCTTACATCACCAAGAGCAATGCAAAGCGTGGGATGCAGTGGGGTAAAGCACGCCGCCACTGGACTCTAGAGCAGTGAGACGTGTTCTCTGGAGTGACCAATCACGCTTCTCTGTCTGCAATCCCATGGACGAGTCTGGGTTTGGCGGTTGCCAGGGGAACGGGACTTGCCTGACTGCATTGTGCCAAGTGTAAAGTTTGGTGGAGGGGGGATTATGGGGTGGGGTTGTTTTTCAGGGGTTGGGCTTGGCCCCTTAGTTCCAGTGAAAGGAACTCTTAATGCTTCAGCATACCAAGACATTTTGGACAATTTCATGCTCCCAACTTTAGGCTGCCATTCAAAGTAATTATTGATATCAAGAATTGATTTCTTACTAGTTGAAATTTCAGTTTCACAAATCAGAAATACAATTCTTACTAGTAAAAATTTTCATTTTTTATATCAATAATTCAGTTGCCACTAGTGACGATGTTAATTTCTGATATCATGAATGTGATTGTTACTAGTTAGAAAGCCATTTTAGATATCTGAAATTATTTTGATATCAAGAATGAGTAAAAATTGAATTGTTGATATCAATAATTCCTATCCTGTGAATGAATTAATGTCAAAACGGCTTGCCATATCTAAGAACGTTCCGATTAAGTTATGAAAACGTTATTTCTGAATGTTATAAACGTTTTTATTGGTTATGCGAACGTTAAGGGAACATTCCAATTATCCATTTTATACCTTTGATAACTTTGAACACACGTTCTTTTAACGTTACTGGAACATTTGTTTATAACGTTGAGAGAACGTTCCCTGTTAGCGGTGAAACAAACTAAAGGCTAAACAACTATGAAACACAAATCAATTCATAAAACATCAAAATGTAAACGACAACAAATGAATAGTTTAAGTCAAGAGAAATAGCCTCCTCCAGTTTTCACTGATCGTTGGACGTTTAGCTTCACATTATCATTAAACTGAGTTTATCGCCACTCATGCATTTAATAATTGATTAAAGATTAAAATCCCAAAGGCCTCGGAAGCCTGAAAAACTGCAAAGTTTAATGGAGCCTGATAACACGAGGTTGCGCATCTGAGCGTGTGCGTGTGCGTTTATATCCAGAGCTGATGCGAGCGCGCGCGACACAACGACCCGCGGCCTCGCGCACGATGGACAGAGCGCGCGTCGAGACGGACAGACAGACGTGAGACAGACGGACACACAGACAGACAGACAGACAGACATGTCTGAGGTCCTGACGGTGGACGCCATCCTCTTCGGCCTGCTGGTGTTCTCCGGCATCATAGGAAACATCCTGGTCATCTGTGTGGTGAGAGACACTCAAACTATCACGTGTGGAAGAAGTCCTGTCTGACACTGTCAATCATAATTCTGACAGGAAAAAGTCGAAGTTATGACATACTAAGTCATATTTGTGAGATGAAAAGTAGAAATGATGACATTTTAAGTCATATTTATGAGATAAAAATAGAAATTATGACATTTTATGAGATGAGAGTAGAAATGATGCCTCTGTAAGTCATACTGAGATGCGAGTGTATGCTCCGGAGTCACGTGAGCGTGTGGTTTGTGTGGTTGGGCGTGTCAGGTGTTCCAGTGCTCGAAGGAGAGCTCCTCCCGTCACCTGCCGCCGTCCGACACCATCCTGGTGAACCTGTGCCTGGCTAACCTGCTGACGTCGGTCTTCCGCACGGTGCCGATCTTCGTGTCGGATCTGGGCCTGGAGGTGTGGCTGTCGTCGGGCTGGTGCCGCGTGTTCATGCTGCTGTGGGTGTGGTGGCGGGCGGTGGGCTGCTGGGTGACCCTGGCCCTCAGCGGGTTCCACTGCGCCACCCTGCGACGGCAGCACGTCTCCATGGGGCCGCAGGGACACCGGCGCGAGCGGCTGCGCGTCTGGGCGCTCCTGGCCGGCGTGTGGGCCGTTAACCTGCTGTTCTCTCTGCCGGCGCTGGTCTACACCACACACGTGCGCGGGAACGCCACGGTGGAGCTGATGGTGATCAGCTGCACGACTCGGCCACTGCTGGGCTGCGTGTGGGAGTTTCCCAGCGAGCGGCAGGGCTACGCCTTTGCCTCCACGTCGCTGGCACTCAACGAGGTGCTGCCCCTGATCCTGATGGTGGGCACCAACCTGGCGACGCTGCACGCGCTGGCCAAACACATCCGGGCGGTGGCGGCCGGCGGCTCGGCCGAGCTGCAAGTGTCCAGCGAGCGGAAGGCGGGTCACGTGATCATGGCTCTGGTGGCTCTGTTCGTGGGCTGCTGGGTGCTGCAGGTCGCCGCCGTCACTTACTACAACCACAACGGCGGGACGCACGCCGAGGGCCTGCTGACCGTGGCGCACTTCTCGGCCTCGCTGTTCGTGGGCTTCAGTCCGATGGTGGTGGCGCTCGGACACGGGAAGCTGCGGCGGCGCATCGGCGGGATCCTGCAGCGGTGGGCGCGCTGGGTCAGACGGCCCGCGGAGAAGCGCCCGGACAACAGCAGACAGACGGCGGAGACGGCCGTGAAAACGGCTCAGAGCAAGAAGAACTGAGTCTGGCGCGGTGTGTGACGGACACACACACACACATTCAGTGCTTATACACGCGGAGAGACACGTGAGCTGATGAGTATGGACACATAAAGTTGACTTTTTATCTTTGACCTTTTATGTCCTAGTAATGATATAAAATTACAAAACTGCTACTTTGTATGACCTAATTTTCATTTAATGCCATAATTTTGACTTTTAACTCATTTTTTGTTTTGTTTTAAGTTTCAACTTTTCATCTCATAATTTATACTGAGTATGTCCTAATCTTAACTTTTTATGTCATAATTATCCTTTAGTATGTTATAATTTTGACTTATATTGCCATAACACCATAATTTTTTACTTTTTTAAAATCTCATAATTTAGATTTTTTTTCAGTTTCAACTTTTCATCTGAATTTGTCCTAATTTTAACTTTTATCTCATAATTCTGAGTTTTTGTGCCCTACTTTTGATATAAATTGTCAAAAATGATCACTTTGTATGTCCTAATTATCACTTATAATGTCATAATTGTTACTTTTTTTGGCAGTTTTTCCATCTCATAATTTATACTTGTCCTTTAATTTAAACGTTATACTGTCCTAATTTTTACTTTTTGTCATAATTTTGACTTTTTATGTCCTAGTTATGATATAAAATGTTGAAATTATCACTTTGCATGTCCTAATTATCACTTATATTGGCATCATTTTGACTTTTTAATCTCATAATTATGACCTAGCATGTCCTATTTTTGACTTTTGATGTCCTAGTTATGGTATATTGTATTTCCTAATTATCACTTATATTGCCATAATGCCAGAATTGTAATGTTTCATCTCATAATTGATGTCCCAGTTCTAATTTGAACTTTTTGTCATAATTATCACTTAGTATGTTATAATTTTGATGTCATATTCGTCATATTTCAAGTTTTATCTCATCATTTAGACTTTTTGTCCCCTAGTTTTGATATAAAATGCTGAAATGATCACTATGAATTTCCTAATTATCACTTATATTGCCATCATTTGGAGTTTTTAATCTGATTATTATGACTTTGTTTGTCATAATTTTTATCTTTTCATTTTATAATTTATATTTAGTATGTCCTAATTTAGACTTTTATCCCATAATTATGATTTCCCCAAGCATGTGCTTCCATAGATAAGATAATTCATGCATTCCCGCATTGATCATAAACTCCAGTCAATAATGAATAAATCTGAGCTTCATCTCCAGTGATGATCTACAGTGTTTTATTGCAATAAATCTGCTTTGGAACAGAAATCTTTTACTGGAAAAACTCTGGTTTATTTCCTGTAGGTGTTATAAAGCACATTGAGCATGACTTCATGTAAACACTGCGTATACACACACACACACACACACACACAGACTCTCTGACACGAGTTTAATCAGTCAAACGGCCTCCAACAACACACACAAGACAAACGGAGGAAGTCCAGTGTCTTCAGGTTCACTGTGGATTCAAACGCTACACATCTGAAGTCTATCCCGACGGAGAGAGGAGCGACAGGACGGACTTTATGAACGCTCGCAGCTTCCGGTGTCCCACGGCGAGGATGATGGGCGACAGCGCGATGAAGCTCATGTTGGCGAAGCGAGCGATGATGAGCAGGTACTCGGTGGAGGACCCGCGGTTATAGTTGAAGTAGTTGACGGAGATGACGTTAGTGCCCCAGGATGAAATGAAGAGGATGTTGAGCGCCAGGATCACCTGAGCAAACACACAGAAGCTCTGTCAGTCTCATCTCTCACAGAAACGCTGCTTTAAAACCTTGAGTCATTTCACATTTCACCAAATTTACTGCACTATTCCAGTTTTATAACTGAATATTTTTCTAATCTTGACAAAAAGCATTTTGTTGGAAAGATCTGAGACTTCTAATTTTTATCTCAATTTCCCAATTATGATATAAAATGTCAGAATTGTTACTTTGTATGCCCTAATTTTTACATTTTGTCATTTACGCTTTTAAAGCCGTAATTTCGACTTTTATCTCAATCATTTCCAAATGATCACTTATATTACCATAATGCCATATTTGTTACGTTTTAATCTCATAATTTTTATTTAGTATATCCTAATTTTAACTTTTGATGTCATAATCATCACTTCGTAATAATTTTGACATTTTATATCATAACTAGGCCATCGAAATTAGGACTTTGTATGTCCCAATTATCACTTTATACTCATAATTATGTCTGTGTCATACTTTTAACTTTTGGTCAATTTCAACTTTTCATCTCATCATTTAAATTTAATACGTCATAATTTAGATTTTTTTTATGCCATCATTTTGACATTTCACATTTGACGAAATGTACAGCAATATTTTATAATTAAATCTTCTTCTAATCTTGACAGTTGGAAAGCTCTGAGACTCAAGTTTTGTGATGGAAGTGATATTGTGACAGAAACTGATTAATTTGTGTCAGGAAAATGCATTAAATACATTCAATAAAGCGTGGGTGTTCTTCTGGTTCAATTTCAAAGCTCAATTTTTGTGACATCAACTTCAGATTTAGACTCAGTTAGACACATGGCTTTGATTTTCTCACAATTTTGGAGTCAAAATTATTTTGTAAAATATATATTTTAAAATTGTAAAATTGAAATATTTGCTTTACAGTAGACTTTAATTTTTTGATGTGTTTTCACTGCAATAATCTGCTGAGAGTCTCTTTAAACAGAACCAACCTTGGGTGTGTATTCCAAAGCCTTCATGATTTACTGCCACACATGTCCAGTGCGGGTGACGGTTAACAGGGTACTCACCTTAGCCGCCCGTCGCTCCGCAGGGATCCGGGTGACCACCGGCGCGTCCTGACTCTTGTTGGCGGCGTTCCGCGTGTGTCCGTGAGCGTAGAGCGTCAACAGGGAGCCCAGGTTAGTGATGTTCATCAGGCAGATGGGAATGGACTCATGGATCACCATGGAGGAGGTGGCGAAGGCCAGGCCGCTGTAAGCCGACGGGAAGTCCCAGATGCATCCCATCAGCGGCCGAGTGGTGCTGCTCACCAACATCAGCGTCTGCAGGAAGGGTCGAAGGTTAAATGAGGTCCTACACAAGTTATATGTTGCTCATAAAGACACAGACTGACCTCGGTGGAGTTCTCGTCACCGTTCTTGGAGAAGATGAACGCCGGGATGGCGTAGATCAGATTGAGGCTCCAGACGAGGCAGAAGCCGATGATGAGGGATCTGGGGGGTCCGCGGGGGCCATGGAGGCTGATGACGGGTGGGGCGACCCGACGCAACGTCTGAAAGTGGAACGCGCTCAGGAAGAACGTCGACCAAACGTTTGCAGAGCGGATCCAAACCCAGATGCCCATCATAATGTGACACATTTCTCTACTGAGGAAAATCTGTGAGGAAACAGACATGCTGACGCTTGAAAATTGGTACAGATCGTAAAACAGTAGTCATTATCAGTTCTGAGAGTAAACACAGCTCACAAAGAGTTCCTACCGGAGGAAAAATCACTCTCAACATGTGCCACTAACTAGAAACACAAACACAACAAATCTCTGGTAGATGTCAATAAACAACTCTTGATTAGAGTCCAACTGGAATTTTTGTTGGTTTTTCTGAACAATCGATAACTCTGAATCGAACTCTGACTTAAACAAATCAATAGACCCGTGAAAGACGTGAAACAAAGCTTCACACAGCTAGACCGGCTTGAGTTCTCACTCATTTCAGTGGTTTTGGCTGTAGAGATTGAACCCAAACTGCAATCCCATCTCCATACCTCAACATCTATCCATTCATTAACAGTTACGCATCCAACCAAAAGTCCGTCCGTGAGGTAATTCTGCCGTACCTCCATTCCCAGATCGGACACCATCACGACCGTGTTTCTCACCAATGACACCATCAGGTTGGAGAAAGCCATGTTGACCAGGATCACGTCAGAGCTCCGGACGACTCCCGTCTCCCGCAGAAGGCTTTCGCTGACCACTCCGATGACCGTGGTGTTCCCCAGGTTCCCCAGCATCACCAGAATGACGTAGAGGGCGAAGTAGAACGGGGATGAAGCGATGCGCTGACCGACGCTTGAGGTGTTTCTTTGAGGCGCCATGAGTTCAAACGTCTTCAGATTTCAATCAATGGAGCTTCTCTTAGAACGTCTCAGTGATGTTGTAACTTATCCATCCCAACGCCTCCCTCTCCTCCCACCGACCGCAAGCCCCTTTTATGGATCATGGTTACCAAATAGATTTCAACCCAAAACAACATCCGCTGCATCCCGTTCCTGCTGTCATAGCAGAAGACGCGGTGAATGGCAGGTCAGATTCCACCAGAGATATGGATGTTTTGGGACACATGAGCTGAACTTGCATATTTGCACACCAGGGATTAACGATCCCCACCAGGTTAATTAAACGCTCACCAGTTAGCAGCCTAATTCATTAGTAAGCCCACCACAATTCCACAGAGTCTGGGTCCAAAAAAAGCCATACACTTGAAGTTGTTGGAGCTGTGGTTTAACAACTTTAGTTTCAGTCTTTAGTTCTTTGTACTTTCTAGTAAGGATGGTCGATCATCTCGAACACATAAACTATCATGGCAATTATTATGATGCTTCCGTTTTATTTAAACTCTTTTTTTAGAAGCAGACTAGATTCCCTCACCTGATGACATCAATATCAGTCGCCCAAGAGAAAGACACACCATGACCTCTGACCTGAAAGACATACAGAGAGATCTGAATCTGAGAGCAACGCATTTATTTTCATATTAAACATGGCAACAGTTATCATTAAATACTTAGTTTTTAGTATGGCAATTTGTAATACATCACAATATACACTCACCTAAAGGATTATTAGGAACACCATACTAATACTGTGTTTGACCCCCTTTCGCCTTCAGAACTGCCTTAATTCTACGTGGCATTGATTCAACAAGGTGCTGAAAGCATTCTTTAGAAATGTTGGCCCATATTGATAGGATAGCATCTTGCAGTTGATGGAGATTTGTGGGATGCACATCCAGGGCACGAAGCTCCCGTTCCACCACATCCCAAAGATGCTCTATTGGGTTGAGATCTGGTGACTGTGGGGGCCATTTTAGTACAGTGAACTCATTGTCATGTTCAAGAAACCAATTTGAAATGATTGGAGCTTTGTGACATGGTGCATTATCCTGCTGGAAGTAGCCATCAGAGGATGGGTACATGGTGGTCATAAAGGGATGGACATGGTCAGAAACAATGCTCAGGTAGGCCGTGGCATTTAAACGATGCCCAATTGGCACTAAGGGGCCTAAAGTGTGCCAAGAAAACATCCCCCACACCATTACACCACCACCAGCCTGCACAGTGGTAACAAGGCATGATGGATCCATGTTCTCATTCTGTTTACGCCAAATTCTGACTCTACCATCTGAATGTCTCAACAGAAATCGAGACTCATCAGACCAGGCAACATTTTTCCAGTCTTCAACTGTCCAATTTTGGTGAGCTCGTGCAAATTGTAGCCTCTTTTTCCTATTTGTAGTGGAGATGAGTGGTACCCGGTGGGGTCTTCTGCTGTTGTAGCCCATCCGCCTCAAGGTTGTGCGTGTTGTGGCTTCACAAATGCTTTGCTGCATACCTTGGTTGTAACGAGTGGTTATTTCAGTCAAAGTTGCTCTTCTATCAGCTTGAATCAGTCGGCCCATTCTCCTATGACCTCTAGCATCAACAAGGCATTTTCGCCCACAGGACTGCCGCATACTGGATGTTTTTCCCTTTTCACACCATTCTTTGTAAACTCTAGAAATGGTTGTGCGTGAAAATCCCAGTAACTGAGCAGATTGTGAAATACTCAGACCGGCCCGTCTGGCACCAACAACCATGCCACGCTCAAAATTGCTTAAATCACCTTTCTTTCCCATTCTGACATTCAGTTTGGAGTTCAGGAGATTGTCTTGACCAGGACCACACCCCTAAATGCATTGAAGCAACTGCCATGTGATTGGTTGATTAGATAATTGCATTAATGAGAAATTGAACAGGTGTTCCTAATAATCCTTTAGGTGAGTGTATATGCCGCAACTATGGAAGCTCATTTCTGGCACACAAGGGGAAAAAAAGGTCATAATAAAGTCATAATTAGGACTATGAGATGAAAAGTCAAAATTATGACATACTAAGTCGATATTACGACATTAAAGATCATAATTTCTGACTTTTTATCGTATAATTCTCATAATTTAGACACTTTATATCATAATTATGATTTACAACAGCATTTTTCTAAATGAACTACCATATGCGACCCTATAGAAGGTAAGTGGTTTGTGAATGGATGGATGGATATTACACATAATTTAGTCAATAAAGCGCGCTCCACAGGAAAACGCAAATAAGATTTTTCAATGTTCCAAAAGTTTTATCAAAGTAAAATGTTCTTGATTTGTGAGAGATTGTAATTCGTATCAGTCGCTCACTATAACGCGTCGCAGGCGTTATATTTAGTCAGAGACTGATCGGTCAATATTTACCTCAGAGAGCGCTGGGGAGTTTCCCGCCAATAGACATCACACGTCAGATTCAGAGTGATGAGGTAAACACGACACATACATGGAGTTTCGACTGGAACTACAGTTATCATGATACTATTCTTGTAAGTTTAATACGCAATATATTATTCCCATAATGTAAAATAGGAGCAAATTCATTCAAAATTACTATGAACCATAAAATAATTAAATACTCAGGTATTCTTATTTAATATCAAAGTTAATTCCTCAAGATATCAGTAATCTGGTTAATAAATACTGTGATGAGGTTGTTTTACGATCACTAGGTGGCACTAGACACACATACCAGAGCCACACAGGTGCCAATAGTATAGAGATATTAACACAACTCAAGACTGCTGTCAATATGACTCACAACACACTGATTTCATAACACACTGTACAAGAAGAGAGCTTCTTACGTGTTCCTGTTTAAGGCATCCATCTTGTATGCTGCTTCATGGTGTTTGGCTCCATTTTGAAGATCTAAAAAATGCTGGGTTAAAAATCCAACTCAATCTGGTGGGTAAATATAGGACAGAGAACATCCTGGGTTAATCTATCATCATAACTGGGTTGCAGAGTTAACCCAGCAGTCTGTGTTAACACATTTAACCCAAATGATAAAACCCAAAGGGAAAAAAACTAACTTAAACCATTCTAGGAGGAAATCAATCTGGAATCTGTCAGAAAACCATTTTATGGCATGAACTGGCAAGCATGATTTAGTCTGCTCCACTTGTCTGCAAAATAAATACACAATCCAAGGTTTACCTTGTGTCATATTCTCTGTCGGACACTGGCGCTCTCCAGTGAAGTGACACAGTTAAATCACTCCCATTATAATCAATGTAGCTGCCCACAGAGCAAACCCTTCGCTGATTATAACAGAAGTGATCTAGTGAATGTCTGCACTCGTCCACAGCCAGCGGCCCTGGCGGACGTGACATAAGAAAGGTATAAAGTAAGAAATAAGGACGCATTTGTGTCTCTAGTAGAATGATACACTTGAGAGAAACACTATACAAACCTTCAATGAATTCAGGAAGAATCTGTTTTCTCTCAGGACAAGTTTTTATTTAGTCATATTTAATATTTTCTTGAATACTTGCTCCTTTTACAGCAGTTGCATTATATGATTTGATATGCATTATTTTACTAATTTGTGAGAAAGCATCAGCTGAATGAATAGATGTAAATGTAATGCAATGCATTAAATAATTCCTTAAATTCAACGCATCCTGTTTGATCGGTCAATTCAAATTCAGGAATCGGCCTTCTCAACTGGATTTTGAACGGCACAGAATCATCGTTCTTGAGTAAGTACATGCAACTTTATTAAAAATAAATAATGTGATACACCGACACACACTCTTGTCTTTGATATCTGTCCATAGGGAGCCGTCTGTCAGACTATATGCGACAGGACTGACTTAATAAATGCTCGGAGTCTCCGGTGTCCCACGGCGAGGACGATGGGCGACAGCGCGATGAAGGTGATGTTGGCGATGCGAGCGACGATGAGCAGGAACTGCGCTGAAGATCCGCGGTTATAGTTGAAGTAGTTGATCGAGATGATGCTAGTGCCCCAGGACGAAATGAAGAGGATGTTGAGCGCCAGGATCACCTGAGCAAACACACAGAGAAGTATCATTCTGTGGTACTGAACTAAAAACAGCCTGATCTACTCATGCCTAACCCTAAGCCCACTTTCTTGTAGAACCAAAAACATGCTCTAACTTGCTCACAGGCAGTGCATGAGCTCCCACGGGACAGTGAACTACGCTTCCCACAGGATCATGGCCATCCGTGAAGATCATTAGTTCAGGAAATGACATCATCATGGTATAATTAAAGTTTGGGTCTGGGACTGTCTTGCTTAGTAGGACAACATTCCTATCAACCAGTCGGAATTTTAAACTAGATTTGAGGGAACCAATGAAATCCAAACTGGCCTTTCCGTTAATGTAACATTCAGGTCATCTATATTCTAGCGTCCCAATATCTGTTGAGAAAACAAACCACAACTATTGATGACATCATCTGGCACTGGGGGGCGTATCCTTTTTTTATCCAGTAAGTGCATCAACACAGGAGAAAGCAACTGTCAAAGGTCTTCAAGGATGCGAATGTCACTCTGGTTTGATTGGTTGGTGTTTTAACGCTTCCTTGGCTATTTTCATGGAAAGTTACGAGTTAATACTATATCATTTGATTCAGATTCACTGACTTCTGAAGAGTTTGCAGAGTAATATCATTTCCTAAGAGAACTTGAACCATAACAATTTAATAAAATATGTTTATGAGATATTGGACTGGCAGGAGACGCATAGTGATGGATCTTCATTAGATAATAAGAACTTGTGTGTGATTCTGTATACAGTCTAACCAAAACTGATCCAGACACAGATATGATGTTTCTCTAGTGTGTGCAGGACACTATAGTTCATTTATGATGTGAGGACAGCAAAATACAGTAAACTGAGACATATTATACACAAACACTCTTCATACAGTGACTACCAGTAAAACTGATAAATATGATCTGATTGTGTTCTTAAATTTAACAGCTGATTGGCTGATTGCAATCCATTACACACCTTTAGTTATCTGACATTATCAAGATGAATTTGTTTTGACACAGTTTAACTCTGAGTTCTTCTCAGAGTAGCATTTTCTAAACTATAGCGAATAAACTGATAATGTGAGAATATGTTTAAGGTGTCTGAATAAATTTTGGTTTGACTGTATGTGATCTGATCCCAGTGATTGTTGAAAATAAAGGTGCGGCGTTTACCCACAGTAGGGTTGATTCCATACGGTTTGTTGTAATAAATACTAAGAGTTGGGTTAAGATCATCTCACCTTAGCCGCCCGTCGCTCCGCAGGGATCCGTGTGACGACCGGCGCATCCTGACTCTTGTTGGCAGCTTTTCTTGTTTGTCCGTGAGCGTAGAGCGTCAACAGGGAGCCCAGGTTAGTTACACTCATGAGGAAGATGGGAATGGACTCATGGATCACCATGGAGGAGGTGGCGAAGGCCAGGCCGCTGTAAGCCGATGGGAAGTTCCAGATGCATCCCAACAGCGGCCGAGTGGTGCTGCTCACCAACATCAGCGTCTGGATGAGGGGGTCGAAGGTTAACCAAAAGGAAACGCACAAGTTATATGTTGCTCATAAAGACACAGACTGACCTCGGTGGAGTTCTCGTCGCCGTTCTTAGAGAAGATGAATGCCGGGATGGAGTAGATCAGATTCAGGCTCCAGATGAGGAACAGCCCGAATATGAGGGATCTGGGGGGTCCGGGGTGTCCGTGCACGTTCGTGGCGGCCGGGGCGACTCGACGCAGCGTCTGAAAGTGGAACGCGCTCAGAAAGAACGTCGACCAAACGTTTGCAGAGCGGATCCAAACCCAGATGCCCATCATAAAGCGACACCAGTTTTTATTGAGGAAAACCTGTGAGGAAAGAACAAGACTATCAATATCAAACTAGACTGCAAAAATCATAGCTCAACATCAGGATTCCTCAAATCTTGCACTGGAGGGCCAATGTCCTGCTGAGTTTAGCTCCAACCCTGATCAAACACACCTGCGCAAGCTAATCAAGGTCTTCAGGATCACTAGAAAATCACAGGAAGGTGAATTTGCTCAGGGTTTGAGCTAAACTCTGCAGGACCGGATTTGAGGAACCATATTCTCCTTCACCAGTTTAGACTACTACATTTTGGATGCCGTTGCTCCATCCAAGCTTAGGCGACGGAAAACTAGCCCTCATTTCTGGCTGAATAATGAAACAAGTCCTTAGGAAGGTACGAGTGGAAATAGACAAAAACTAATTTCCAGAGAGAACCAGCCAGTAGCATTTCTGGCCCACATCAAAACTATCTTTTACATATATTTATATTTTGACCAGTTTTGGCTCTCTCCATGTTTTCAGATAGCGATGTTGTAGGAGGTTCAGTCAGGGTTTAAAGCTGTCTGCTCTGATATAATGCTGATCCTTTTATTCCTGCTGGACACAACCGGCCATCATCTGAACACCGGGATACACACTCTTATATCTTCTCACCTGGACTAACGGGAATCTCCCATTGCCAATGGTCCAGCCTGAAACTTGTTCAAAAGCATCTGAAGGCACTATTACACAAGCCCAAGCGTCTCTCCAATGGTTTCAAATTCTTTAAAATGGGTTCAAAACGCTGTTTTAGACCAGCATCTTAACGTTTGTTCACGGGTCAATCAAGGTTGAATTTTCTTTCAAATATATGCTGATGAACATACGAGAACACTGATTTGTGCATATTTTGTCAACCCTTTTACAACCACTTAGCTTTAAATGTAGTTTCAGCATTTTTTCATAAACGGACATTATCACACATTTCCATCACAGTCATTCTCCGTACCTCCACTCCCATGTCGGAGATCACCAGAAGAGTGTTTCTCAACAACGACACCATCAGGTTGGAGAAAGCCATGTTGACCAGGATCACGTCAGAGTTCCGGACGACCCCCGGCTCCCGCAGAAGGCCTTCGCCGACCACTCCGATGACCGTGGTGTTCCCCAGGTTCCCCAGCATCACCAGAATGATGTATATGGCGATGTAGAACACAGACGACGGCGGGCGCTGAGAGGTGCTCGGGGCTTTTACTTGAGCGGCCATGTTTCACCTGATAACTGGACAATCGAGTGATCAAAGCGCTTGAGATTTTTTCAGCATTTATAAAGCTTCGCTCAGTGACGTCTCGGTGACCTCATACCCTCGTCACCACAGTTACCACATATATATCAACCCAACACCACCCTGGTCCTGCTGGTGAAGGAGAAGATACCATGAGGGGCCGGTGAGATTCCACCAGAGATACATATGTATTGAGGGATTAACCATTCCCAGCAGGCTAATTAAACCCTCACTAGTTAGCAGCCTAATTCATTAGCAAGCCCACTACGATCCCACAGGGCTTAATATCAAGGGTACAAACAAACTCTTCACGGTTTAGCAATGAATAGCTGATGATAACTTTATGATAACAAGCATTTAAAACACGGAGTCACGCAGTTATTAAAATTCTCCCATTTTATTTAAACTCTTCTGACGGAGACACAAAAATACACAGTACAAAATCTTTACAAGCGGTTTCATCTGATTGGTCAGTTTTGGGCCACTCCACCCCACACCTGATGACATCATCTCCTGTGAGATGAGCGTCCCTTTCTCCGCTCTCGTTCGTGCTCCCTCTGTCGGTGTCTGTAGGACGTTGTGCGTCCAGGAGAAGCAGACAGCGATGGAGAGGACACGCTACGACTGCGCCTGAAGGACAAACAGACAGGTGAAAGTACTCTGTCAGGTTATATTCCGGTGCGGATGCCGTAGATGAGGTGTTACCTGCGTCTGGGAGGTGATGGGATGCAGCGAGTGCTTCGTCTCTCAACACTGCGACTCAGACGCTTCCTACTGAGAGAGAGAGATGTGAAATAATTCATCACACTGGAAACTAAGGTCAGGTCAAGCGCAGTCACTGAGACGTCTAGCTCACCGTTCTCGGCTTGAGATCTTTCGACAGGCGTTTCTGAGGGCGAGGTGTGACAGCGGAGATTCGTGATTCTTCTGGTTTTCTGCAGGAGACGCTAAAAGAGGACGAGAGAATGAACATACAGAAGCGCGTTTTGCTGACACTGGTATCAGCTGTACCCACCAGCTTTAGACGCAGGGGAGAAACTGGCTGCCGGGGTGTCCGTCGTGGACGCCGGTCCTCCAGGTTTGCTCGCGTCCAACTTTAAGCGCATTTCCGCCACCTGCTGCTGCAGTGCCGTCAGCGACTCGCACTGGAGTGTGTACAGACGCAGAATACAACAGCTGATCTCAATCAGGTCCTGTTCTGACGCCCCGAACAACAGGAACCAGGGCGGCTGGTCAGGCAGAGGGATCTGACAACAGAAAGAGAACAGGGAACGCTTGGTAAAGGTTACCCAGACAGCAACACAGTGTCGGCCACATCTGGTACATGTGGATTCACTATGTTGCTGTCTAGGACAGATGTTAGGACAAAACATTCTTAAAATGATGTTTACGGAACATTCTTGTAACATTAATATTTGATATTAGGGGTGTAACGGTACACGTATTCGTACCGAACCGCTTCGGTACAGGACTAACGGTAAGGTGCACGTGTGTGCCGAATGCAGTCTTTAACAGTTAACATTCGGCTTGTTTTACGCGCGGGACACACTGCAATCCGAGTTCCCATGAACATATGAAGTATTCAGTCCATTTTATCACGAAACTCAAACGATAAATGCCGTTCTGAAGCTTTAATGTGCCGTGACTGATCACTGTATAGGCGAGTGAACGCGATCGTCATAGTCAAAGAATAAACATGAACGAACATCTAAAGGTGTGTTGAGATGCATTACAACTGAAGCGCATCACGTGCGGTGTAATCGCTCAATCAGTGTTTCACCGGCGGAAAGACGTTGAGAACGATGTCCCGCAGCATCACATGTCCCTCAGGAGTCACTCAGTGTCCACAGCTGTGAGTGCACTACAGAAATCAACTCTCACTGAATATATGACCTATATATATTTATCATATTCCACTGAACCTGTTACTGATGTCTGGATTATTAATGTGTGTTTAAATAAATCAGACACTGTGTATTAATGATTATATTTCAACAGCGAATTGGAGTAAAAACATAATTTTATAATTAGATTTAGAAGTTATTGCAAAATCTGCCTTATGTGAAGTTTGCATGTTTGTGTTATTTGAGTGTTGATTATTATATCTCAACATGAATAGCAGCTGAATTTAGGCTAATAGTTTGGGCTCTGTTATGTTATAGTAATGTGCGAGTAAGGGCTCCCTATAGTTTACAGCATTATCTTTAAGAAACTTTTAGTTATAATTGAATTCATTTAAGGACAGACACAATTTGTTCAGTAAACCACTGTTTAATAAATAAAAAGCACTTTTATATTTGGTTTTCTCTCCCCTTACTTACCAAACCGTCAGTTTTGGGTACCGTTACACCCCTATTTGATATACAGTCTTGTAATCTTGAGAGAAAAACCTAAAAATAATGGGTGTTTTAAACATTGAGAGAATGTAACATTCTCATAACGGTTTCTCCGTGAATGTTCTCCTAACGTTTACATAACCAAGAAGAAATACATAAAAAACAAAAACTGGACGTTTAAAGAACATTGAGAAATAACGTTTTCATAACTTGTTCATAATGTTAGCAAAATGTTCTTAGAACTTATTTTTGTGTAATGGAGGAGTTAGGGGATGAAAAAAACCCATAAAATGATCTAAATAGTATAACGTCAGCAGATAGAAGCACTTCACCTGTAATACTCTTGCAGAAAGAAAGATGCACGCACATGCAACAGTTTCAGCCCTAAATCTCAAAAACACATCTGTCCTCAAGCTGTCGTTCATGTAGTTCCTGGAGAGAGACAGACGGAGCGTTACACAGCGGTTGAGTGGTTATCAGCACAGCGTTTAGCTCAGGATCTCACCAGGCTATCTGAAGCAGTCTGGTGTTCTTCTCACACTCCAGAACCTGAAGATACATCACGATCACCTGCACAGGTGACACACAACAGAACGTTTACCAGATGTGTCACACCACAAATTATGCCACTTACAATTACACTATTTACTTCATAAATTGTAACACTGAAACAACCATTTTCTGTAAAGATGCTTTAAAACGGTATGTATTGCGAAAAGCGATATCCAAAACAACTTGAACACTGCAACAAAAGAACGTGTTGCTCGACAACTATTGTAATGGTGCAGCAGCAATTTGAAAAGAATCTTACTGCGCAAAACAGTTAACATTAACGAAACTTTTGACACTTTCATATACACATCTGGTTTAATAATACAGACATTTCAAGGAATCTTTTTCCAGACATTTGCGTAGTCATCGGCTGACACTTTTAAAGGTTTACGAGAACATGCAAAAGTAGCACAATAATAGACGTTAGATGTTGGGCTACACCACGTTTTGTGCGAAAGACGCAAAACTCAAAATTTACTTGGGGCATTAACAACTGTAATTGCGTTACTCATCTGCGTAGTCATTGGACGTCACTTTGAAAGGTTTACGAGAACTCGCTACAGTAACGCAATAATGGACGTTAAATATGGGGCTATAAAATTTTTTGCGTATTTCTCATCTGTCGAAAGACGTAAAACTCAAAGTTTACTTGGGGCATTAACGACTGTTATTGCGTTACTCATCTGCGTAGTCATTGGACGTCACTTTGGCCCATGTATTCTTTGAGTTTTGCTTCTTTCGCACAGTTGAGCGATATGCAAAACGCGTAATATACCTGGGCCTTCAGTGTTAGTTACTGCTTTACTGTTGCCAGTTCTCGTAAACCTTTAAAAAATGTCCAGTGACTACACAAAGGAGTGCAGATGGACACAATTAACTTGCACATGTGCATGTGGACTTGTGCAGACATGCACTGTCTGTGGGATGGAGCGGAAAAGCGTGGTATGCTTTGGCTTTAACTACACACTATAGCTTGCAATGCATTGGCTGAGAATTTGCATACGTGCGTGAAAAGTGTGTTTCTGGCCTAAAATGCTGCAAGTGAGCGTTTAAAAACCTTGTGTGGGTGTTTGACGTGGACGCAGAAGCCGAGCTCCTTCAGGACACGCCGCTCCGCTCTGATCACGTGACTCTTGCGGCTGACATACCCGTCGTCCAGCAGCAGGGGGCAGTCGAGCCTGATGGAGACACTGCAGCTTCAGAACACACTCCAGACTCACGCTGTACGGGCGGCTGAGCGGAGGCGTTACCTGTTTCCTGCGGTGTGCTTGAGGCGGTGGAAGACGTTCAGGATGTCCCGCACGCGCCTCGGCTCCTCTTCGATCTTAGACGCGAGCTGAAGACACGCCATGGCGACCGTCTGCGTCAGGACAGGGTTAAAGGTCAAACGGTCATGCGTGAGAGGCAGACAGCTAGTTTAGAGAGGTCTCACCTCCGCGCAGTGTCTCACCAACGATTTACAGTAGAAGAAGCGATGGAACAGGATCTGGGCCGTTGCCATGGCGACCTGACAAAACAGTCGTCAACACGTAAAACATCCAAACAACTTTGTTTTCAAACAAGTATTGAAATCGGTGATTTATAATAGGCTTATCTAGAACTCATACCAGTTTAAACACCATCTGTTCATTAGAGGAGTTGTGGTTTAGGGCCAGTTAACTTCTGCCAACTAGCAGTTAGTCAAAGGGTAATTACTTTTTGTAGTCAAATCTAAATCTAAAAAAATAGAGACTAATTTGTAAGGCTAGTCTAAGCCGTTTATACCACTGGCTACTGAAGTGTTCCTTATATGCTTAGCACAAGTTTGTTTTGCTGGTCTTAGTCTGGCAGGGTGGGGTTACAAGAACCAAAAAACCCTCCAAACACGAACCAGACCGGTTTGGACCAGCTCAGTCCGGTTTAAAAGCATTGTTTTAACATAAGGGAATCGTGGTGACAAGTAGTTGCTAGGCAACAGAGAACCGCGCGGACCTGAGGCAAGCGGAGCAGAACTCCCGCGTTCTGGATCATCTCGCACATCCGGTTCCGTAGCTGCTCCTCCGTGCGCGCGGACAGTCCGTGAGCGCGCGAGGGGCTGCAGTGCACGCTCTCGGGCGGCAGCAGGCAGTTCTCCAGGGAGAGCGCGACACCCGAGTAGAGTTTACCCGCGATCATGATCCCGTCACCGGGCAGAATCAGCCCGGCCGCCGCCATGTTCACGCGGATGTACACACAGTTAAACACGGTTCACAGCGCCATCTGCTGTACTGAGGGAGCCAACACAAACATAAAACCTGATTTTACTCATAAAACTTTCTTCTACTGTAAATTGCTGTATAATAGGATTATAATCATTTCTGGTATTCGCTCATCATAAAGTATAGAAAATCAAACTCGGTTTTTAAAATAAATTATTTGTGTAGTCATAGGGTGAAAAAATGATTTTGGTCAAGCTCTGGTAAATAAATGTAACCATTTATTAAACAAAATAAATGAAATGGAAGATCAAACATGTTAGGGACAAATGAACAGTTATAACACTTAAACTGTTATCTTACACAACTCATGTCACTTTAAGAGCATATCAGTTAATAAATGATCAGAAAATATAAATATTGTGTATGAATTGTACTTTCTCACAAACGTCATTATTTTACATTTTTCGTTTTCAGATACAAATTCCTGAAAGGCGTATTTGTTTACTTTTTAAAATACTGCATTATTGATACTCTAGTCAATTTTTATTGTCACTTAATAGTATGCTGATTTTATGAAATTATTGTTTTAAAAAAAAAGCTTAACAGGGTGGACAAAGTGAGAGTGGGCAAGTGTTATAAAGAATGGATGGATGATTTCCTATCGCTCACATAACCAGTTACATTATTATTTTGAACTGGATTTAGATGGGAAACAATATGTAAAACATTGCCAAAAAACTTTAAATACACTACTTCTTCAACTTTAAACTTTAAACATAAATTACTCATAAAGTGCCCACTGATATAACAGGGTGGACATTCTGATCTGAAATCAGCCAATGCACTGAGCAATGTGTCTGAGCAAAACAAGCTAACAGAAGGGTTATCTACTAAAGAATGGAAGAAGGTGGCCTGGTCTGAGGAATCACGTGTTCTTTTACATCACGTGGATGGCCGGGTGCGTGTGCGTGGCTTACCTGGGGAACACATGGCACCAGGATGCACTATGGGAAGAAGGCAAGCCGGCGGAGGCAGTGTGATGCTTTGGGCAATGTTCTGCTGGGAAACCTTGGGTCCTGCCATCCATGTGGATGTTACTTTGACACGCACCACCTACCTAAGCATTGTTGAGACCATGTACAGCCTTTCATGGAAACGGTATTCCCTGGTGGCTGTGGCTCTTCCAGCAGGATAATGCTCCTGACACAAAGCACAAATGCTTCAGGAATGGTGTGAGGAGCACAACAATGAGTTTGAGGTGTTGACTTGGCCTCCAAATTCCCCAGATCTCAATCCAGTCGAGCATCTGTGGGATGTGCTGAACAAACAAGTCCGATCCATGGAGGCCCCGCCTCGCTTACAGGACTTAAAGGATCTGCTGCTAACATCTTGGTGCCAGATACCACAGCACACCTTCAGGGGTCTAGTGGAGTCCATCAGAGACGGGTCAGCAAAAGGGGGACCAACACAATATTAGGAAGGTGGTCATAATGTTATGCCTGATCGGTGTATATAATATAGACAATTGAAATAAAATATCTCACTCACTCGTCCAAGTTGATGGCAGCTTTATGATATGATGAACTTTCATTTAAAGGGGAAAAAAACTATAGTGTTATATTTATCATGTAATAAAATACATGGTTTGAAATTATTTTAAAATGAACTTCAATATGCTTATAATTCAAATGGTGTTATTTATGACTAATCAACATTTTAAGGCAGTAAGATCATGATCCCAGGAATGACCCAGTTAATATATTTATTACTCCTGGTGTTTGAAACAAAAAAAACAAATCAACATGTTTGTGACAGATTATTTTATTACGGTTTTACCGTAGGAACAATAACTGTTAGAGAACTCAAACACTGAACGCTCCTCTAACGCCGCCGCCGACGTGTCAAATAAACAGATATAATATGAAATATAATTGATCTGGTTCTGGTTAAGGATTATCAGTAAAATTAATCCAGTGGTGAGTGTGATGATAATGTTTTACGCTCGCTAGGTGGCAGTAAACACACACACATCAGAGATAATAAAAACACAACTCAGTACACACTGATCTGAAACACTGTAAGTGTGTGTGCAGCAGTCAGGGCTCAGGACGTCAATCATAATTTAATTTTCATTAGCCAGCTGCATATGGGCAGTCAGTTGAGTCCACTTCAGTGGTCAGAGAAACCCTGTTCTGTGAGGTCAGCTGTGCAGCAGAGCCCCTCCCCGCGCGCGCCGCGGTACACCGGCGACACACACACGCGGCTGCCGCGGCCCAGCTCCATCAGCCGCGTGGACACTGAGTGTGGCGGCAGGTACAGAGACGAGGCGGACGAAGGCTGATCTTCATTCTTCCAGCTCACCCAGTAGCCCAGAAGCCCCGCCCCCTGTCCCCGCCAATCAACCTGCACCAAGCCCCGCCCCACTGGGGTCAACTGCAGGTCAGCGAGCGCCGGGAGAACTGAAACACACACCAATCAGCATGCTGCTTAATTAGTATAAACAGGAAGACAAAACTGGTTATGTACCTTCTGGTGTGCAGGCTCGGACAGACATCGCCCTCTGCTGGCCGGAGGAGTGCAGCGCGGTGACGGTGATCAGGTACTCAGTGCCTGGGCGGAGCTGCGTGAGGAGGGCGGAGCTCTGACGGGGGGGCAGGGTCACAGTACGGACTGGACCGCTGGGAATCTCTCCGTACTCCACGCGGTACTGCCGGACCTGCTCCGGCTGGACCGGACTCCAGCTTACACGCAAGCCGCCCGGACCCGACTCCGACACCAGCACCGTCGCTGGACCAAACCGCTCTGGACGGAGCGAAACTGGGTTACATTTCACTGACACACATCACATTCTCTAGCTCTGTCAACTTTTGAACATATATTTTAATAATTAATATGAAAAAACTAGTAAAAAATGTTTATCACAACACATCACAAGATGTACATATCTTGTGATGTCTTGTGTGCAGCAATTTTGCCATCATTTAATTGCTTTGATAATTTATATATTAATGTATTAGTACTTAATTATTAATAATTGTTCAAATTTGAGGGTCAGTAAGGTTTACGGGTTCATTTATCATTTTTTAGGGCACATAAGCACTGTTGGCTCATGGGAACTATTTAATGTTATATTAATCCATCGGACATGACCGGACATCTCCTCACCGGGCAGAGTCCTGAAGCTCACGCTGAGAGTTTTCATGTAGGGGATGTTGTTCTCAGGAATGAGCCAGGCTGTGTAGGTGCTGTCGGGCTGCAGGTCGGTGAGTTCAGCCCAGCTCAAGTCCCCTGGAAGAGTGAGTTTAGTGCCGGAGCCGATGCTGGAGGACGCCGCCGTGCCGTCTGACGGGTCGGGTTTATAGTGAAGGCCGTAGGTTCCCAGACCTGCGCTGAGCACCGGCCGCCACTGCAGAACGGCACGTGTGGAGCCAAGCTCACGCACCTGCAGACGCTCAGCACGGATCAGCTCTGACACACACACACACACACACACACCACTCTGAGCAGAGACACACTAAACTTACTCATACTATACACTCTCAGAAGAAAAGGAACAAAAGCTGTCACCACGGTGGGATACTTTCACAAGGCACTAATATGCACCCTTCAGGGGTAAAGCAGGTACAGAGGTGTACCTTTTGAAAGTGTACCACCCTAGTGACAGCTTTCTCTCCCAGTGTCTCTCTCACCTATGATGGCCTCCCTCAGGTCCTCAGTGATGATGCTGATGTCATCAACGTCCACAAAATACAGGTGTGTCTCGATAGGCGGAGTCACCACACGCCTCAGCAGCTGGTAGTTTCCTTGTCCGGTTGAAACGACCAGTACAGACACGCCCATTCGCCGCAGCGCCGCCATTGGTCCATCCACCGCTCCTGGTCCCACCCCGTCCGTGAGCCAGAGGAGGACTCTGGGCGGGGCTTCGGGCTGAGCCTCGTTCTGCAGCAAACTCTGTATCAATTGCAACGCTTGCTCGGTGTTGGTGTCTCCGCGCAGCTGCCGCGTGCTCCACAGCGCCTCCTGCAGGCCGCTCTGGGTGTCGTGGGTGTCCAGGCCGAACTCCAGTCTGGGCTCCGTCCCCACCTGCACGAGCGCCACCCTCACCCGCCCGTGGCCCAGCAGAAACGGCCCCAGAAGCTCCGACAGGAAGCGCAGCAGGCGAGAAAACTCGTAGGAGTTGACGCTTCCGGAGGAGTCGAGCAGGAGCAGCACGTCTCCCTCGCAGCAGTCCGACTCTTAGAGAGACACAGACAGATGAAAGCCCTTAAGCCTGTTTGTTCACTGATGACTTTCTCCATTTCCTCTAAATTAATGGAAGGATTCATTTGCATAGCGCCACTAATGCAGCATCTCTGTCGCAGCGGGTTATTATTACCATCTGACTGAAATATTGAGCATGCTTCATTTCAACCGTGTTTAGAGAGAGGGAGCATGAGAAAGAATTAAAAATGTGTCATGAATCTAAATCTCATCAGGAGATGTTTTTATTTGTTAAGCATAATGAAGACAAAACAACTTTTTTTATAAAATTCCCGAACAATGCTAGGAAGGCTGTTCCAGAGTTTGGGTGCTAAATAGGAAAAGGATCGACCGCCTGCAGTTGATTTTGATATTCTAGGTATTATCAACTGGCCAGAGTTTTGAGACCGCAATAGACGTGATGGAGTATAATGCGTTAAGAGCTCGCTCAAGTACTGGGGAGCTAAACCATTTAGTGATTTGTAAGTAATTAGCAAGATTTTACAATGTATGCGATGTTTAATAGGGAGCCAGTGCAGTGTTGACAGAACCGGGCTAATATGGTCATACTTCCTGGTTCTAGTAAGAACTCGAGCTGCTGCGTTTTGGACCAGCTGCAGTTTATTTATTAAGCGAGCGGGGCAACCACCCAGTAGAGCAGTACAATAATCTAGCCTTGAGCTTATGAACGCATGAACTAACTGTTCAGCATTTTGCATTGAAAGCATATGCCGTAATTTAGATATATTTTAAGATGGTAGAATGCAGTTTTACAGATGCTAGAAACGTGCCATGAGTGCCCCCTGAGTCCTGCTCCAGCTCGTTAAGTGGAGCACAAAGGAACCCAGAGAATTCCAGTCCAGGAGAGAGACTAAGGCTTTCCGCTCTCTGGGAGACACGGCCATCCCCTGGTCCCAGCGCTGTTGTTGTGTATTTTGTTTTGCCTGGTCAGGTAAAAAGCTGTGAAGTGTGTCTCTGCTAACTTGTGTATATCTAATACTTTACAGCAATCAAGTAGTGATGCAAAGTCCGATTCATTTCCGCGAACCGGTTCTTTTCGGACAGTTCGGCTCAATGAGCCGCTTCAAAAAGCCGATTCATGACGTCATCACGCAATGATGTCACTATGCATTTCATTTATGCTTTTTTACGCATTTCTCAGTGTCAAGGAAACATTCAAATAAAGTTATTTGCGTGAGTGTATTTGCTGATTATTGCCTTTCATTCACTGAAGTTAAGGGTTCACAGTTAATTCATTTATCCTTCACGTCGGATTCGGCTGAAAGTTTCGCACATGCAGCACACATTACAGACACTGATAAACACGGATATGTTACATGTCTAAAGTAGCCTATATAGAAAGAATAAACCAGTCTTATAGACATTTCGCTTAATAGAATCTGCATGCACAAACTACAGTAAAATGTATTTAAGTCTTTTAATAAAATGTTATTTAATAACAGTAGTCATAATAAGCATATTCCCAGGACATGCCTCAGACTTGCGTCGCCAAATCAATCATCAGAATCCTCGGCAGATGTTTAAACCGGCTCTTTTTGAGTCGGACGTGCTACTTCGGCTTTTGCGTCATCAACCCGGAACTAAAGTTCGGTTCAGTTCGATTAATGAACCGGCTCAAAAGAACGATTCGTTCAACATCACAACAATCCAGCGTCTCAGCTAACACTTGCATTCAGGGGGCGTGATCTGAGCACAGTTTATCAGTTCATTTAAACCTCAGATACACAGATTTTCTCACTACTCTAAATCGTGTCTGTTTTTGTGGGGAGGTGGATGCCTTTGTTCTTGTAGAAAGGGAGGTAGGGGATTGTTCTTGTGTTCTTTTCTTTTGGTAGGTAAATTATCCCTCAACACTTCAGTATAAATGTTCTCGTTTGTTATTTTGGCCGCTCCCCTCCTGAAGTCTTTTGTTAATTCCCACCGTTTGTTTAATAAATCTTGGGTTATTTTTGAAATGGGTGTTGTTGAGTGTTTTGTATTTGCCCGGGACCGGGAGACGGCAGCTCTCTCCTTCTCTCCACGCTACACACTACACTTAGGCCACGTAACAAAAACCTAAACAAACCATTTGCACAACTTTGTCTCTTTAATGTCTGTGTGTGTGTGTGTGTGTGTGTGTGCGTGTGTCACGAGGGTTTCTGCAGTCTGGGGCTTGTAGAAACTATTTCACTGTAATAATGAGTGAAGGACACACAAACATGAGCAGTGGTTTCTGTACGTCCCACACATGTCTGAACACACACAAACACAGTGAGAATATCAGTGCGATGACATCACTGATTCCACACACACACACACACACACACACACAGTGAAAACCTCTCACACAATAATAATATTTAAAGGTAAATCTGTTGACATCAGAAGATCTGAACTGGATGGAGCCTTTCAAAATGTCAACGTTTCACTAATGACACTCAAAATAATGAGAGCCAACTTAAATTAAACAAATCAAATTAACTTTCTTTTTCTTTTGAGTTCTCAAAACTGACACATAATCTGAGTTGTTTCATTGTTTTGAGTTTTATGAACTTGTTTCTTTTAATTAACTGGGCTGGGATTTATATTTCCCAGCATGCTTTGCCATGACACTCAAAAGGGAGAGTAAATGCTAAAATTAAGTGTTATATAATGTATAATGTTGCCGTACATTCATTCATTTAAGTTGCGATTACATGATATTTTTAAGTTAAATGAATGAGTTTACTCAAATATTATAAGTTCAGAGCAATTAAAATGTTTGAGTACAACATAAAAAGGCAAGTTCCGCTTACTTTCTTAACTTACCTTTCGTTTTGCCAATTTATTGGAGTTTATAGTGTATTTGTGAGGACATTTGCAAACATTCGCCTCTAACAAACGACCAAATATAACTTTACTGGAAATTACACTGCATAATAATTCTCTATAAATACCTAAATGATTGAAGATGCAAAATGACATATAACAAGAACAAATATCTGCCAATGGAGTCAGAAAAATAACATTAATTCAAAGATAAAACGGGATTATTTCTCTGACTCCATTGGCAGATATTTGTTCTTGTTTTAAGCAAAAACTCACTCTATTTTTCATTAATCAAGACTTGATATCTGGAGTCATTCTCTTCTGCAGTAATGAATCTTGATTTAACGCTGTTTAGATGTTTGTGCTGGAAAACGAGACAGAAATACATCCTTTTCTTTCCTTTTTTGCAGTGTGGAGTGGACATATCGCTCTATTTTTGAATGAAACACTGATTAATACGCCGTTTGACCTAAATTATGATCTTTATTCAAATGTCTTCACTAAAGTGCTTTACGGGCAGCTGATAAATGAATATCTGCCGTAGAGTTAATAATAAACCGAAGTAATTAATGATTAGTGAGGTGAAATTAATCTGCACAGATCTAAAACACACCACAACACCACACGTTTGAGTGTATTCGTTTCCTAAATAAACATGTTCGTGTAATTCTGAAAAACATAAAACTTAATTTTGAGTTACTCGCCAGTTAGGCTACTTAATATTTTACGGTATGCGAGTAGAGTTGCTCTTTCTCTGCCATTCCTCCTCAAGAAACCCCAAACACTGAGTAAAGTTACTCTTCACCAGAGAAACTCGTCACTGTTAGTTAAATTAGTCATCAGAGAAAATCAATCATCGCGCGCTTCTTACCGGAGTCGCGCGCGCAGGTTGGCCACAGGCACGCGCACAGCGCCAACACGAGCCGCAGCGGGTCCATTCTGTCTCAAGACTTTAACTAAAGCAATAATGACTGTATTTATTTAACTCCGTGCACTCATCACGCGCCATCTACAAATGTTTCACTACATTTTTTGAGTTTGTTGGTGAAAATCTCCTCAGATTTATCAGTCACCGTTTAAACCCTCCTCAGAAATGAGCGCGTTCCCGCCCTCCTCCCCGTTCACACCGCGATGGCTGTTGAGTTTTGATGGCAGTTCTGCCGTGTCTAGGCACGACTCCTGCCACCGCGTCTGCTGCACGCGACGCGACACGACGCTCCCGTTATAATCAATAAAGATGCGTCTGAAAGCGCTCCTCGTGTCTGTCGCTCATAGCAGGGCGTGCCGGAGAAGTAAACGTTAAACTGCGTGCCCAGACATTCACAAGATGATTAAGAAACACTTAAGGATAAAAACCACACAGTATTACAGAGAGAAAAACAGCTTTCTGATGCTATCTGTCTGTCTGTCTATCAGACAGTGCATTGTAGTGTCACTGAGGAAAAATTACACTCATTCACTGCTATAGGAGAAGAAGAATTGGCTAAACTCGTTAAATCATCAAAATCAACAACATGTATGCTCGACCCTATACCGACTAAACTACTAAAAGAGATGCTTCCAGAGGTCATAGATCCTCTTCTTAATATCATTAATTCATCCTTGACTTTAGGATATGTACCGAAAACTTTTAAGTTGGCTATTATTAAACCACTTATTAAAAAAAAACACAACTTGATCCTACAGAATTAGTCAATTACAGGCCAATCTCAAATCTACCCTTTCTGTCAAAAATACTAGAAAAGGCAGTGTCCTCACAACTATGCTCCTTTTTTAGAAAGAAATGGTTTTAGACCGCATCATAGTACTGAGACTGCTCTCATTAGAGTTACAAATGATTTACTCTTATCATCCGATCGTGGTTGTATCTCTCTGTTAGTGTTACTCGATCTTAGCTCTGCATTCGATACCATCGACCACAACATTCTTTTGAATAGACTCGAAAATTATGTTGGCATTAGTGGAATTGCACTGGCATGGTTTAAATCATACTTATCTGACCGTTATCAGTTTGTAGCAGTAAATGAAGAGATCTCACACCAATCACAAGTTCAGAATGGAGTACCGCAGGGCTCAGTGCTAGGACCGTTGCTTTTCACCCTGTACATGCTACCACTGGGAGATATCATAAGGAAGCATGGCGTTAGTTTTCATTGTTATGCTGACGATACTCAGCTCTATATTTCTTCATGCCCTGACGAAACTTACCAATTCACAAGATTAACTGATATAAAATCTTGCTGATATAAAAAATTGGATGACTAGTAAATTTCCTGCAACTTAATTCAGAAAAAAATGAATTTTTAAAAGCTCCACATGTAGTAACCTAGAATACTGTCTAACACTTGATGGCTGCTCTGTCAAGTCCTCGTCGTCAGTTAGGAACCTGGGTGTGCTCTTTGATTCCAGTCTCTCATTTGAAAGCCACGTTTCTAGCATCTGTAAAACTGCATTCTACCATCTTAAAAATATATCTAAATTACGGCACATGCTTTCAATGCAAAATGCTGAACAGTTAGTTCATGCGTTCATGAGCTCAAGGCTAGATTATTGTAATTCTCTACTGGGTGGTTGCCCCGCTCGCTTAATAAACAAACTGCAGCTGGTCCAAAACGCAGCAGCTCGAGTTCTTACTAGAACCAGGAAGTATGACCATATTAGCCCGGTTCTGTCAACACTGCACTGGCTCCCTATTAAACATCGCATACATTTTTAAATCTTGCTAATTACTTACAAATCACTAAATGGTTTATCTCCCCAGTACTTGAGCGAGCTCTGAACGCATTATACTCCATCACGTCTATTGCGGTCTCAAAACTCTGGCCAGTTGATAATACCTAGAATATCAAAATCAACTGCAGGCGGTCGATCCTTTTCCTATTTAGCACCCAAACTCTGGAACAGCCTTCCTAGCATTTTTCGGGAAGCAGACACACTCTGTCAAAAAAACATCTCTTTACTATAGCATACACATAGAACATTTTTAATTTATATTTTATTCAAATCAATTAAATGATTGTTAGGCTGCCTGTCTGTTTGTCTGTCTAGAGAGAGAGAGACAGGCCGTCGCTCATGTCCTGTAAACTCCAGTGTGTTTTTCTAGCGGTTCTCTGTGTAGATCCAGCTCTGATTGTTTGTATCGGGATTGGAAAACTCTTTGGAAACCCACGCAGTGAGGGAATGGAAGGAGTTTGAGTGGATACAAAGCTCTGATTGAGACAAAAACAGGCTCTAATTGAGCCACTGTGAAATGTCAGATGCACTGATGCTTTTCCACAGCCGGACACAAACTGCTCGCTGCGTCCCACTTCACATGCCAAAAGAAAGCGTCTGGAGCTCCTTCACATTCTCTAGCATTTTTATTTAGAGGAATTTTCTCACTCAATTAATGGGATGAAATTATTCGACGGTGATATTAAAGAAGCACAAAGAGAAGATTTCAGTGTGAAATTAAGAGATCTCAGACGAGAGATGATTGTCAATCTGTTCTGACGTAAAAAGACCTTTACTGAGTCGAGAAAATGGCAGAGTGGAAATACTAGACCAGAAGCGAGGAAAAAAATTACATTTCATTATTCTTTTCTTCTGCAAAGAGAAAAAAAAGCCAGAGAGAGAGGCAGAGAATCAGACAGATACAACTGAGGTTCAGTCGGGCTTAAAGAACATTCGCCTTTAATTATGACAGCGACTAGCAGCGACAAAACCACCAGAATCATTGATTTTCAGGACGAGACGGTGATTTGCAGCGACAGGAGTGACAGTGATGTTTAACTTCATGCAAATCAGCAGCGACTGCAACCTGAACCTGCAGTCGAATAACTATTGCATCGCTGTCAGTGGTGCTACACAACACAACTACACAACTGTTAGTGAGTCTGTGAGACTCAATTATTCCAGTGTGGACATCATGATAAACAACCACTGCAGTGCAGCAGTTTATAAACACACACATAAATCGCCATCTACACACACCCTAAACCCATGACAAACGGGCCGACTGCAGCGAGGCGTTAATCACGGCAGAGAGGAACACATTAAAGAGGTGAAACGTTCGGCTCTAATCAGAATTCTGGCCGTCGCCAAACCGCAATTTTCCAGCTGAAGAGAGTCGAGCAGCGATAAGAGCTCACGGCAGGTCGTACGATAAGAGACTGAGAGGTGCATTATGGGAGAAGAGCAGCTGTGGAGGGTCATTCAGCTCATCGATGCTCTCAGGCGCTCGCGGTGGGCGGACGGAGGAGCCTCGAGGTTCTAATTAACCACACAGACAGTTCCTATTTCAGAAACATTTTATTACTCAGTGTCTTGTTTTCCAGCACAAGTATATGAACATTCTTAAATCAATATACACTTGCAACATGACTGAAGATATGAAGTCAGTGGCGGTCTGACCCATTTGCATTTTTTACATTTACATACATAAACTGTAGGATTGAATCTGAGTCAAACTGATTCATGTTCCACTCTCATGAACAACTCAGACAGACAGGTATTTATCATGAACATGTGTCACATAATGGAAGTATAATCGATTGTGGACACTAGTTCATGTTGACAGCAGTAAACAAGGTCTTTAGTGAGGATCAGATGTGTCACGCTGGTCTGTAAGATGAAGATCAGCTCGTCATCATCTGTGAATGAGACACTACAGCTCACAGTAATGAGAGTCACGGGGGGGGGTCAGAGAGACGAGGGACGCCACAACAAAACACTCGAGGGCTGCTGGAGATTCAGCCTGATCTGCAGAGACAGGTGAAAAACATATTAAAGGAGGAACCTGAGCCACGTCTGCAGTCTTTCACGTAAACAAACACCTAGCAACCGCATGGCAATGCTTTGACAACCACCCACAAAACAGTAGCAGCTGCCTAGCAACACTCCTAAAACAACCCAGAACGACATAGCGACCACATAGCAGTACCCGTGAAACTGGTCAAAACACCATAGCAGGTGCATAGCAACACCCGTGAAACTGGCCAAAACATCATAACTGCATAGCAACACTCGTGAAACTGGTCAAAACATCATAACTGCATAGCAACACTCGTGAAACTGGCCAAAACATCATAACTGCATAGCAACACTCGTGAAACTGGTCAAAACATCATAACTGCATAGCAACACCCGTGAAACTGGCCAAAACATCATAACTGCATAGCAACACTCGTGAAACTGGCCAAAACATCATAACTGCATAGCAACACATGTGAAACTGGCCAAAACACCATAACTGCATAGCAACACCCATGAAACTGGCCAAAACACCATAAATGCATAGCAACACATGTGAAACTGGCTAAAACACCATAGCAGCTGCATAGCAACACTTGTGAAACTGGCCAAAACACCATAGCAGCTGCACAGCAACACCCGTGAAACTGGCCAAAACATCCTAACTGCATAGCAACACCCATGAAACTGGCCAAAACACCATAGCAGCTGCATAGCAACACCCGTGAAACTGGCCAAAACATCATAACTGCATAGCAACACGTGAAACTGGCCCAAACACCATAGCAGCTGCACAGCAACACCCATGAAACTGGCAAAAACATCATAACTGCATCGCAACACCCATGAAACTGGCCAAAACACCATAGCAGCTGCATAGCAACACCCGTGAAACTGGCTAAAACACCATAGCAGCTGCATAGCAACACTCGTGAAACTGGCCAAAACATCATAACTGCATAGCAACACTCGTGAAACTGGTCAAAACATCATAACTGCATAGCAACACCCATGAAACTGGCCAAAACATCATAACTGCATAGCAACACATGTGAAACTGGCCAAAACACCATAGCAGCTGCACAGCAACACCCGTGAAACTGGCCAAAACACCATAGCAGCTGCATAGCAACACCCGTGAAACTGGCCAAAACATCATAACTGCATAGCAACACCCGTGTGTAATGCGGACTCAGCAAGCTGGTGTGGATCCATTTGCAGAGAGTTTATTAAATCATCAGGCAGTACACAGCATAGGTAAACAGGCAGGGTCAATACCCAGGGTAGACAATCCGACCGAAGCAAACGAATCCTAGTCATGCGGCTAACGGGAGAAACACAAGACAGTCCAAGGCAGAAACACAGGGAAATCCAACAGTAAATAGAAACACTCAGAAAAGTACTCAAAAGGAATAACAAGACTTTACAACTCAAACGTGTGCAAGCTGAGCTATATATAGCCAGACTGATAAGCCTAATGCAGTTCAGGTGTGCAGTAACCCTGAAGTCAATATTCTGGTGACTGCTCCCTCCTGTGGTGAAGAGGTGGTACTTCAGATGCAAGTACAGTTATGACACCGTGAAACTGGCCAAAACACCATAACTGCATAGCAACACCCATGAAACTGGACAAAACACCATAAATGCATAGCAACACATGTGAAACTGGCCAAAACACCATAGCAGCTGCATAGCAACACCCGTGAAACTGGCCAAAACACCATAGCAGCTGCATAGCAACACCCGTGAAACTGGCCAAAACACCATAACTGCATAGCAACACCCGTGAAACTGGCCAAAACACCATAACTGCATAGCAACACATGTGAAACTGGCCAAAACACCATAGCAGCTGCATAGCAACACTCCTAAAACAACCCAGAACGACATAGCAACCACATAGCAATACCCGTGAAACTGGTCAAAACACCATAGCAGCTGCATAGCAACACTCGTGAAACTGGTCAAAACATCATAACTGCATAGCAACACCCGTGAAACTGGACAAAACATCATAACTGCATAGCAACACATGTGAAACTGGACAAAACACCACAGCAGCTGCACAGCAACACCCGTGAAACTGGCCAAAACATTATAACTGCATAGCAACACCCATGAAACTGGTAAAAACACCATAGCAGATGCATAGCAACACCCGTGAAACTGGCCAAAACATCATAACTGCATAGCAACACCCGTGAAACTGGACAAAACATCATAACTGCATAGCAACACTTGTGAAACTGGCTAAAACACCATAGCAGCTGCATAGCAACACTCGTGAAACTGGCCAAAACATCATAACTGCATAGCAACACCAGTGAAACTGGCCAAAACATCATAACTGCATAGCAACACATGTGAAACTGGCTAAAACACCATAGCAGCTGCATAGCAACACTCGTGAAACTGGCCAAAACATCATAACTGCATAGCAACACCCGTAAAACTGGCCAAAACATCATAACTGCATAGCAACACATGTGAAACTGGCCAAAACACCATAACTGCATAGCAACACCCGTGAAACTGGCCAAAACATCATAACTGCATAGCAACACATGTGAAACTGGACAAAACATCATAACTGCATAGCAACACTTGTGAAACTGGCCAAAACACCATAACTGCATAGCAACACCCTTGAAACTCCCTAGAATGCCACTGCAACACCATAGCGACACCCTGGCAACCACTCACAACAGCAAAGCGGTGAGTTTTGCTCAGGCACAACTCTCTTTTTTCATAAATGTACAAATCTCTCTCCTCGGCACATACCGATCACCAGTGTTGGGTAAAGTTATTTTTAAAGGTAATGTATTACAATATTGTGTTACTCCCTAAAAAAAGTAACAGAATTGAGTTTCTTAGTTACTTTTTATGGAAAGTAGTGAGTTACGTTACTTTTTCTGCCCTGAGCTGGGCTTGCTTGTTGGTTTTTTTTAATAACAAAAAACAAACGTTCTATTTTTGGCAAATGTGAAGGCCCTTTCACACCAGAAGTGAAATGAATAAGCCTCAGGCTGAAGGAAGAGCAGACTCAGTCCTGTACAGTAGAGGGTGCCACTCAAACTAACCAGCCATTCTGGAGCTTACCTTAATGAAACACAAATGTAGTGTTTATCTAAAGTCATTTTTGCTTTTAACTTATAGAATAGATATTGGTTAATACTTATTTTTAAAAAGTAACTCAGATATTTTGTTGTAAATGTAAATGTGTTACTTTACTAGTTACTTGAAAAAAGTAATTGATTACTTTAATGCGTTACCATCACATACGATCTGGATCTGAATGTTCTGTGCAGCTGCAGAGTCTGTCAAGCCACTCTTACCCAGAGACAGTAATAAAGACATCAAGAGCAGGTGTGCGGCGCTGAAGACCCTTCGGAGATGGAGAGGATTCTCTGTCATGACTGTCAACAGCCCTACTGTGTCATAATGATCATAATTACACATCATTATTTTATAATACCCCTCTGACAGGCTGCTGTTACACTGAAGTTCATTCACACGCAGCCGATGTTTCCACACTGATTTTATTCTTCAGCAGTTTTCTCTTGTTTTCCAGCACAAATATCTAAACATTTTTAATCTGTAGGGTTTAATATGGAGTTGGCCCACCCTTTGCAGCTATAACAGCTTCAACTCTTCTGGGAAGGCTTTCCACAAGGTTTAGGAGTGTGTTTATGGGAATTTTTGACCATTCTTCTAGAAGCGCATTTGTGAGGTCAGGCAATGATGTTGGACGAGAAGGCCTGGCTCGCAGTCTCCGCTCTAATTCATCCCAAAGGTGTTCTATCGGGATGAGGTCAGGACTCTGTGCAGGCCAGTCAAGTTCCTCCACACCAAACTCGCTCATCCATGTCTTTATGGACCGACGCTTTGTGCACTGGTGCGCAGTGATGTTGGGACAGGAAGGGGCCATCCCCAAACTGTTCCCACAAAGTTGGGAGCATGAAATTGTCCAAAATGTCTTGGTATGCTGAAGCATTAAGAGTTCCTTTCACTGGAACTAAGGGGCCAAGCCCAACCCCTGAAAAACAACCCCACCCCATAATCCCCCCTCCACCAAACTTTACACTTGGCACAATGCAGTCAGGCAAGTCCCGTTCCCCTGGCAACCGCCAAACCCAGACTCGTCCATGGGATTGGCAGACAGAGAAGCGTGATTGGTCACTCCAGAGAACACGTCTCACTGCTCTAGAGTCCAGTGGTGGCGTGCTTTACCCCACTGCATCCCACGCTTTGCATTGCTCTTGGTGATGTAAGGCTTGGATGAGCTGCTCGGCCATGGGATTGGTCACTCAGAGAACACGTCTCACTGCTCTAGAGTCCAGTGGCGGCGTGCTTTACCCCACTGCATCCCACGCTTTGCATTGCTCTTGATGATGTAAGGCTTGGATGAGCTGCTCGGCCATGGAAACCCATTCCATGAAGCTCTCTACACACTGTTCTTGAGCTCATCTGAAGGCCACAGGAGTTTGGAGGTCTGTAGCTATTGACTCTGCAGAAAGTTGGCGTCTTCTGTGCACTGTGACCCTCAGCATGCGCTGACCCCGCTCTGTGATTTTACATGGCCTATCACTTCGTGGCTGAGTTGCTGTTGTTCCCAATCGCTTCCACTTTGTTATAATCCCACTAACAGTTGAGCGTGGAATATTTAGTAGTGAGGAAATGTCAGGAATGGTCTTATTGCACAGGTGGCAACCTATCACGGCACCACGCTTGAGTTCACTGAGCTCCTGAGAGCGACCCATTCTTTCACAAATGTTTGTAGAAGCGTCTGCATGCCTAGTGCTTGATTTATACACCTGTGGCCATGAAGTGATTGAACACCTGAACTCAGGGATTTGGAGGGGCGGCCCAATACATTTGGCAATATACTTATACTGGAGAAGCAAAATGACTGAAGATATTAAGACATATTTCCTGAAAAATTGACAAAATGAGGGCTAAAAACAAGAAAAAGAGAGCAAAAATGACTTGAGTCACATGGACTGATATTATAGTGTTTATTTTAGTCCTGTTTTGGAGTTTGATAGCCTTGGTCGCTACGAACGAGAAGAGCATTAAAATCACTTAGCATCTGTGTCTGGAACATCATGAGGTGATTAAATAATGACATGTCGAAACTCTTTCAGACGCAGAACTTCTTATCTCTCTATACGTTCTGTGCATCTGTCTCTCCACTGACTGTCATTATTTGTCATTACCTCAACCCTCTCTCGTCCCATTACGTTGCCATGGCAAAGGTCCAGCCGCTGCCTGTTGTCATGGTGATAAATCACAGTGCACTGGGGGGGGGGGGGGGGGGTCGTTTAAAGTTTTGCATATGCAAATCACAGGCTGAGTGTGTTCAGGTCAAACTGACCCTGAGTTCATCTGTCAGTCTGACCTCAAACATTCGAGGTTACATGGACAAAAAAACCTCCAACTTCTCCAAGAACAAGTTATGAAGTTTATGCAAATGGTTCTTCTGGAGTTTCTTGACGAGTTAACGTGCCTCTCTTGTGCTCTATATAGCAGGGATATTTCTGAGCCTCATGAATTCATAATTTACGAGATATTTTTGGCTTTTGGGACACATCTGATGTGCAGTGGAAATGAAGCCCAGCCACAGGTTTGATTTCAGGTGGTTTATTCACATTAATGCACAGATATAACAATAAAAACATCAACAGGTAAACACATCTCTAGACTAGTACACCACCGTAACACTTATTTCATCAGAGTCTGCCTTGTTATCTTATCTTAAAATTCATATTTTCATAGCGACACTGTATTAATGATGATTGTTTTTTACATTGCCATATATTGCACAAAAAACTGACTTTTCCACATGTGCGGAAAGAAAGAAAGTAGTTATAAAATATAAAATGTAACAGGGTTACAGTTTTACTAGTCCACAGTAACAATACTTCTTGAATTTCTTGTTAATTTCTCAATCATGAGAAAAGATTAATTTGGCTGAAACAAGCCTCCACATAATCCTCTGGAAAACGTAATGTTTTGGTGGTTCCATATATTGTGTTGCGTGTGTTACATGATTGTGTTGCAAGTGTTACATGATTGTGTTATGTGTGTTACATTATTGTGTTGCATGATTGTGTTACGTGTTACATGATTGTGTTACGTGTGTTACATGATTGTGTTACGTGTGTTACATGATTGTGTTATGTGTGTTACATGATTGTGTGACGTGTGTTACATTATTGTGTTGCGTGTTACATTATTGTGTTACGTGTGTTACATGATTGTGTTGCATGTGTTACATGATTGTGTTACGTGTGTTACATTATTGTGTTGCATGATTGTGTTACGTGTTACATGATTGTGTTACATGTGTTACATGATTGTGTTACATGTGTTACATGATTGTGTTACGTGTGTTACATTATTGTGTTGCGTGTTACATGATTGTGTTACGTGTTACATGATTGTGTTGCGTGTGTTACATGATTGTGTTGCGTGTGTTACATGATTGTGTTACGCGTGTTACATGATTGTGTTACTTGTGTTACATGATTGTGTTACGTGTGTTACATTATTGTGTTGCGTGTTACATGATTGTGTTACGTGTTACATTATTGTGTTACGTGTGTTACATGATTGTGTTGCGTGTTACATGATTGTGTTACATGATTGTGTTGCGTGTTACATTATTGTGTTGCATGTTACATGATTGTGTTGCGTGTTACATTATTGTGTTACATTATTGTGTTACGTGTGTTACATTATTGTGTTGCGTGTTACATTATTGTGTTGCGTGTTACATGATTGTGTTACGTGTTACATTATTGTGTTACGTGTGTTACATGATTGTGTTGCGTGTTACATGATTGTGTTACATGATTGTGTTGCGTGTTACATTATTGTGTTGCATGTTACATGATTGTGTTGCGTGTTACATTATTGTGTTACATTATTGTGTTACGTGTTACATTATTGTGTTGCGTGTTACATTATTGTGTTGCGTGTTACATTATTGTGTTACGTGTGTTACATTATTGTGTTGCGTGTTACATGATTGTGTTACGTGTTACATTAGTGTTTCTGTAGATTTACTGTAACGGCGTCGCTTTCCCATGATGTCACTCACCGTTTGACCCTATAACGGTCACCTGAGATTGGTGGGTGTGCCTGTCTGTCAAACCCAAGCGTGGAAGTCCCGCCTCCAGCCCAAGCCCCGCCCTTGGTACCAGGCTCCTGTGATTGGCTGAAAATATAAAAGTAGCTGGAGCCGCCTGAGAAGAGCACAGAACGTCGCCGCAGCAACTACGACAAGCAGGTGACATCATGACAAAGCCAGGATGATGAGGGCGGAGCAACTGTTGTCGTCAAGGTACTGGCAGAGAGGAGCCGGTGACGCCACCACCTGTAGAAACCCAAACCAGAACAGATCAGGATACTGTGTGTTTGCGGACGCATGCGTGTGTTTGTGGGCGTATCTATCTACCCGCGAGTGGCACAGGAAGCCGGCGTACAGCAGCAGGGTGGCTGGCAGCAGAATCAGGCTGAAGACCAGAGCCATCAGCCCCACACACAGCAGCAGCAGCAGGACGTCCCACAGCAGCAGGACCAGTGTCCACAGCACACACCCGCAGCGGCCCCGCCGAGGCCCCCAGACCCCGCCGTCACATTGAGCCGGAGGCGGCGGCAGCATCCGGATCCGTCGCCCATGTCAAAGTCTTCATCATCTCCGCCATCATCTAAAAGCACCGCCATACCACACATCCTGAACACACACACATATTTTAATGTTTATATTTTTCTATATTTGTAGTTTTGTTCACACCAAGGGCAATAACTATAACAATATCAATAAAGATATCGTCTTTAAAAATCATTCTAAATTTAAAAGAAGTCGACACTACAACTACAACGATAACGACATGATAACGCCGATTTTGTCCCACTGATGAACCATAAAAACACTGACAGCCAATCAGAATCCATCCTGCTCTAAGAGCTCCAGCATTTAAAATGGCAGACGACAAAACCGCAGCGCGCTTAAAATAAACTGAACGATATCGTGAGCTGGTGTGGACGCTGATGTGAACGGGCCTTAAACTCTAAGAGAATAGCGGAGTCCACGCTAGCTGTAACGATAAAGACAGAATGTTTTCGTGTGTTGGTCGTGGACTCTAATATAGTCATTGTCTTGGTGTGAACAGGCCCAAACAGTGGATTTTTTTTGCAGACTACGAACAACTAAACAGATTTTGAGTCAGCAAATGTCAACACAAAAAAAAAAAAAATTCTGCCTGTCTGAACAAAGCCATAAAGGAACACAATGTACTGCGATAACAACTATGACAATAAAGCTGACTGTAAAGATGAGCAACAGATCAATGTTTCTGTACACACAGATATTAGACACAAAATTACATTTGATCAAATCCATTAATAAAACGGAGAAACAGGCGGGAGCGGAAAGCTTGAAGTGATTTTATGTTTATGGAAATTCAGATAAAGATAGTTTCTTATTAATGACACACAATGTAACATAACACAAACATAATTCATTATTTCAAGCCTTCAGGGCGTTGCTTGACATAAAAGTCCATTTTTACTGTTTTCACTACTGTAGACTCTATATTGCACTATAAACATTACATTTCAATAAACACAGAGTTCTTGGAGAATTCGTTGACACTACAACGGTGTGATCTTTCTCCAGTCAGTCTGGACACTTCACGAACAAACACTTGGGGATCAGAGCAGAATTGAATAAACACTAGTAAGGCTCTGTTTTAAAACTAATGAGGCAGTTTATATTTTTTCGCGCGCTTTATTTAAACGGAATGTTTGGCGCGTTCCGAGTTAACGGCATTTC
>CM077217.1:964311-994311 GCA_039654625.1 Rhinogobio ventralis
GAGTGTGTGACAGACAGAGAGAGAGAGAGAGAGACAGAGAGAGAGAGAGAGACAGAGAGAGAGAGAGAGAGAGAGACGGGTAGAGGTATATCTGAGGACACGGATGGATCACTAAAACACCTCAAAGGGTTCACGTTTTCTTTATTTAGTTTCCTCCAGAATACCATATAGCTGCTGTTGTTACCAGAGTAAAATAATAACAATGAATGTCTCTCAAAACTAAACAAAAAATATCCATTTGTTAAATTTACATTTTTCATAACAGATAATAGTTAAACAGTTAATATCAAGTTTTACTGTAGTAGACTGTGGTACATTTAAGTAAACCATGTTTACTGTGGTAAAAGTTTGTAAGGATGATGATGATGATGATGATGATGATGATGGTTTCCAAGCTAACAAAAATCTTCTAATAACGTTTTGCTAATGTTTCCATTAAGTTATGAAAACATTATTTCTGATTGCTCTCTGACCGTTCAAAACATGTTTTAAAAAGTTTTTTCTTGGTTATGGGAACGTTATTTTCAATGTTCACGGATGTCAAACTAAAACATTTCCTGGGAAAAAAACACTGCTATCCACGCATCATTTCTGCCAGACTGAACATGAGGAGCACATGGGAGGAGAGGAAGCACCCGTTTACTGTAAACAGTAAAATATCAGCACAACAGATGAGACATCAAAGCCAATTTACCCAGGTCTAAAGATAATTATGATCCATAATGGTGATTTAGCAATGTATAAAACCATGCACATCACAAAATATTGCCCTGAATTGGTGAGCTAGCTAGGTTTGTCCAAAATTGCAGCTGTGGGGTAAACTGAGCCAGCGTTTTAACTTACTCCACCATAAGGCACTGTAGTTGAGTTAAATCTCTGCTGTCATTTCAATGTAAGGCTGCACAACTGGTTTAGTTTATATTTTAGTTTGAGTTTATTTGATAGGAACCGTGTACACGTCCACCAAACCCTTCTCTGATAATGACCAGAAGATCATAATAATCATATATATCTTCACACCTGTAGTCCATAATCACCTAACATGTTCAATATCGCAGAAAAACTGACATGCCAAGAACCCTCTGACTAAAATGATTACTAGTTTCAGTGACATTCATTCAGGTTTTATTTCATTTTACCCAAACAATATTAAAGATATTGAGCCACAAAAAATAAAAAATAAATAAAAAAGCCATATTTGTAGAACCCTTTGTCATAGATGCATTCTGATCATTTAAAATGATAGGAAACTTCCTGAAAGTACTTCATATGCGTTCATTGCACATCTGCCTCATTTTCTTATATCTTGAGGAACACATGAGTAAAAACTGCCTCATCTTACCCCACTCTCCCCTAAATGTTTTTGTGCTAACGTTTTGAGAACATTATTAAAGACCAGATAACTCTGAGAGAACGCTCCCTGTCAGCTGGGTTACGTGTCTGTTATAATAAGGGCTTGAGTTTATTCCTAAACAAAATAAACCGTGGAACACGACATGAGACGAAGACTCTCGCTGCCTTCACATGGACGTAATTATCACTGGGGAAACTAATGATTTTCTTTGAGTCGTGACTGTAAGTTGCCTGTGTGGCAGCTAATTGCTTAAAGTGGAGGCTAATTAGTGCTGATCACAATTGTTTGTAAGCACTTTGTGTGCCACCGAGGAAGAAGCCTGACAGAAAATGCACCGCATTTAGCCGGTTTGTATGCTAGCCTAGCCAGCAATCTAAAGGCTAAGAAGCAAAAAGGGAAAAATGAGCAAAATGAATATGAATGGTGTCCATTTTTTTCAAACTACATCTCTGGTCTGATGAAACATTCCCATATTACTGCACTTGGCCTAAGCATATTTGTGTGTCTCTGACTGAAATGATTAATCGGAGATGAGTTGATAATGGAATTGATGAGCTCCATCCCTTCCCAGAGTCCTGTTCTACAGAGATAAAGGGACAGATCCGCTCTGCTCATCAGGGATGGACAGATAAAGAAACCGCAAACAAAGCATGATGGGTAATTAAATCATCCCCCCCCCCCCCCCCCCCCGATTTGAATTATTTTGTAAAAATGCAGAGCGGATGGAAAAAGGCAAAATTAGGGGAAAAGTAATGTTCAAAAAAACACTCATAAGCTTAGAAGAAACACACACGTGCCCACAGCGCCATCTGCTGGTCAACTGAAGCCATGGCGTCATTCAGCAGTCTTAAAAATAATATAATAATAATGTAAAAATGCCAAAATGTTTGTGTGAGGATGAAAGAATGCTCAAAATAAACACAACGCCTCGATCACGTGCGTTTCTTGGCTTCATAACACACACAAGCTCTAGTTCTTCCTGTAATTTCCTTCTAAATGTGGGTCAGAAAGCGTCCTGTTTCTCTTCTGGATCCAATCAGACTGTCCCTGACGGTTACCATGGCAAACACTTCACGTCCACATGACCTTTTTATCTGAAAATCACTGTACTTAGGCAGACTGACGGAGCGATGCTGTTCAGGTTCACATAACGCACGGTGACTACACATCAAAAACCACTTACCGTGCCACCGCCACGTGTGTCCTGCTCACGAGGACTGTAAAGGATGACTCATTGACATGTACTGTAGGATTACAGCCTAAAATGTTCCCTACATAGGCAGCCTACTAGGTTTAGGGAGCCCTGTATACACCATCAGGCATAACATTATGACCACTTCCTAATATTGTGTTGGTCCCCTGACCCGTCTCTGATGGACTCCTCTAGACCCCTGAAGGTGTGCTGTGGTATCTGGCACCAAGATGTTAGCAGCAGATCCTTTAAGTCCTGTAAGTTGCGAGTTGGGGCCTCCATGGATCGGACTTGTTTGTTCAGCACATCCCACAGATGCTCGACTGGATTGAGATCTGGGGAATTTGGAGGCCAAGTCAACACCTCAAACTCATTGTTGTGCTCCTCAAACCATTCCTGAAGCATCTGTGCTTTGTGTCAGTAGCATTATCCTGCTGGAAGAGCCACAGCCACCAGGGAATACCGTTTCCATGAAAGGCTGTACATGGTCTCAACAATGCTTAGGTAGGTGGTACGTGTCAAAGTAACATCCACAGTTCTGATGCTCACGTGCCACTGTTGGTGCTTTCGGCGGTGGGCAGGGGTCAGCATGGGCACCCTGACTGGTCAGCGGCTATGCAGCCCCATACACAACAAACTGAGATGCTCTGTGTATTCTGACACCTTTCTATCAGAACCAGTAGCTCGTATGTTTGATCGGACCACACGGGCCAGCCTTCGCTCCCCACGTGCATCAATGAGCCTTGGCCGCCCATGACCCTGTCTCCGGTTCTCCACTGTTCCTTCCTTGGAGCACTTTTGATAGATCCTGACCACTGCAGACCGGGAACACCCCACAAGAGCTGCAGTTTTGGAGATGCTCTGACCCAGTCGTCTAGCCATCACAATTTGGCCCTTCCTCGCTCAAATCCTTACGCTTGCCCATTTTTCCTGCTTCTAACACATCAACTTTGAGGACAAAATGTTCACTTGCTGCCTAATATATCCCACCCACTAACAGGAGCCGTGAGGAAGAGATCATCAGTGTTATTCACTCCACCGGTCATAATGTTATGTCTGATCGGTGCAGATTGAAGAATAAACATTCAGACATGAGGTGATTTCACATTTTATTGTGATTAAACACTTTTACATAAGTGACACACAGCATGTGTTCCTGTAGGCTACATTACGTATATAGATCTGAACGTGTGTAAATGCGTTAAGTAAGGTTGAGTGTGTGTGCGTTTATTCACAGAGCTGACTGAAGCTTCAGTGATTGTGCTAAAGTCTTGATTAGTGTCATGATGTGTATGTGGAAAGTGCTTTAGACAGAGCGAGACAGGTCGTTCAGTAGGTGGTGAAGCGTAAGCGCGCGGGTCACCCCGCCTCAGGCGTGTGTGTGTCTGAATGCGCGTCGGCGTGCGCGTGTGTGTGTGCAGCGTCCGACAGCGCCGGCGTCTCCAGCGCCCCCTCTGACGGGTACAGCTGCAGCAGCGCCCCCTCCTGGCTGCTCTCTTTACTGCACGACTGGCAGCTGCAGTGAAGGATGCGCTCCACTAACTTATCCACGCGCGGGGCTTCATCGCTGCCGGAGCAGTCCAGAGTCACCTGCAAACACACACACACACACACACAGTCAGCTGGATCTGATCTGAACACAGCAACACTGTTCACTGACATCCTGTACTGTGACAGTCAATACTGTTTTCTGCATTAGCAGCATTCAGTTCGGTGAGAGTCTGAGATCTGAGGTGACGTGAGGTCATACCTGTGCTGCGAATACTGACAAAATGCTCCTCATTTGGATAAAAGCCTCTGCTGAATGAATAAATGCAATGCAAATGAAGAGAAAACACTCTTGCACACCATTAAGAGGCTTTTTATGTTAATACATGGCTGGCAAAAATGCAGAAAAACACGTTAACTGGAGTATGCTAATCTGCTAAATGCTGACTGACTTCCCGGCTAACAGGGAGCGTTTTGTCAAGGTTCTCTCAAAGTTATGAACAAACGTTCCATTAACGTTAATAGAACGCTCATTCAAACTCTCATGGAAAAAGAAAGACATTTGGTCGGTTGGTTTGCGGTGAATCGTCCCTTTAAGCTCAAGGACGTTGCGTTTGGCTAGTCACGAGCCTGTAAACCTGCGCGGCTCTGGCTAGCACACTGTGTGATGTTGGTCCACAGTAAGTGAGGGTTGGTTCTGAGGGTCAGGTCAGGTTGCTGTCACATTACTGCAGGTCTTTGTCAACACAAGCCCCAGTCTGTTTTATTTACTGAACATGAACTGCTCTCTATTAAAGCCAGATTGTATAAAAGAACATAATAAGTAGCAGAGAGCGGCCCCTTTGAGTCCGCGGCTAACGCTAGGAGAGCTCTCACAAACAGAACATGATGTTAGTGCGTAAATATAGCAAAACCTTTTCAAGTCCAGCCGAACCTCAACATTCTTTGTGCGTCACAACGCTCAGTTAACGTCAATACAGCGATTCTCAGATCTCCACGGGTGAGAACGAGGGCAAACTAAGTGATTATTTTCATATGCTGACATCTCACACACACACACACACTGCTGGTCAAACATTCCTGTCCTCTGCCAGGCAAAGCTAAATACACTTCAACACTAGAGGGCAGAGCTGAAGCCCAGCGCCAAACACTGTAAACACACATTCACGCGGTGTTCTCTGCACAAGACAGATGAGTGTGTTTGTTGTCTTTCAACATGCCTCATAAAGAGTCACTCAGCCTTCGCCGCGAGTCCATCAATCACTGCGCTGGATGTGAAATAGGTGTTGTGGTTTGCTCTGGGTTGTTACAGCATGCCACACCACACGACACGCGGCAAGCGGCAGGACACATTCATCACTCCAGCCAGTGACGTGTTCTCCGATCTACAGCCGCATGATTGATTCTGAGAACTCACCGTCATGCCAGAAAACTCACACACAACGACACAAACGCTGTACTTCTGCGGTTTTGACCAGTGCAGCACAAATATGACAATAAGGGATGCAGTAATTATGCAGTTTTCACTATTGCAGCACAAGTACGATCATTTAGTCGCAATATTTATGAAATTAGTTGTTTTCGCTGTTGCCACAAATTTGAAATTTTAATTAGTCGTTTTCGCTATTGCCGCAAATACGAAAGTTGACGTTTTCACTATTGCCACAAATACGAAAGTTGACGTTTTCACTATTGCCGTAAATACGAAATGTGTCGTTTTCACTATTGCCACAAATACGAAATGTTTCGTTTTCACTATTGCCACAAATACGAAAGTTGACGTTTTCACTATTGCCACAAATACGAAATGTTTCGTTTTCACTATTGCCACAAATACGAAAGTTGACGTTTTCACTATTGCCACAAATACGAAATGTGTCGTTTTCACTATTGCCACAAATACGAAATGTCGTTTTCACTATTGCCACAAATACGAAAGTTGACGTTTTCACTATTGCCACAAATACGAAAGTTGACGTTTTCACTATTGCCGCAAATACGAAATGTGTCGTTTTCACTATTGCCACAAATACGAAATGTCGTTTTCACTATTGCCACAAATATGAAAGTTGACGTTTTCACTATTGCCACAAATACGAAAGTTGACGTTTTCACTATTGCTGTAAATACGAAATGTGTCGTTTTCACTATTGCCACAAATACGAAAGTTGACGTTTTCACTATTGCCACAAATACGAAAGTTGACGTTTTCACTATTGCTGTAAATATGAAATGTGTCATTTTCACTATTGCCACAAATATGAAAGTTGACGTTTTCACTATTGCCACAAATACTAAAGTTGACGTTTTCACTATTGCCACAAATACGAAATGTCGTTTTCACTATTGCCACAAATACGAAAGTTGACGTTTTCACTATTGCTGTAAATATGAAAGTTGACGTTTTCACTATTGCTGTAAATATGAAATGTGTCGTTTTCACTATTGCCACAAATATGAAATTTGTCGGTTTCACTATTGCCACAAATACGAAAGTTGACGTTTTCACTATTGCCACAAATACGAAAGTTGACGTTTTCACTATTGCTGTAAATATGAAATGTGTCATTTTCACTATTGCCACAAATATGAAATTTGTCGGTTTCACTATTGTCGTAAATACAAAATGTGTCGTTTTCACTATTGCCACAAATACGAAATGTGTCGTTTTCACTATTGCCACAAATATGAAAGTTGACGTTTTCACTATTGCCACAAATACGAAAGTTGACGTTTTCACTATTGCTGTAAATACGAAATGTGTCGTTTTCACTATTGCCACAAATACGAAAGTTGACGTTTTCACTATTGCTGTAAATATGAAATGTGTCATTTTCACTATTGCCACAAATATGAAAGTTGACGTTTTCACTATTGCCACAAATACTAAAGTTGACGTTTTCACTATTGCCACAAATACGAAATGTCGTTTTCACTATTGCCACAAATACGAAAGTTGACGTTTTCACTATTGCCACAAATACGAAAGTTGACGTTTTCACTATTGCTGTAAATATGAAAGTTGACGTTTTCACTATTGCTGTAAATATGAAATGTGTCGTTTTCACTATTGCCACAAATATGAAATTTGTCGGTTTCACTATTGCCACAAATACGAAAGTTGACGTTTTCACTATTGCCACAAATACGAAAGTTGACGTTTTCACTATTGCTGTAAATATGAAATGTGTCATTTTCACTATTGCCACAAATATGAAATTTGTCGGTTTCACTATTGTCGTAAATACAAAATGTGTCGTTTTCACTATTGCCACAAATACGAAATGTGTCGTTTTCACTATTGCCACAAATACGAAATGTGTCGTTTTCGCTATTGCCATAAATACGAAATGTCGTTTTCGCTATTGCCGTAAATACGAAATGTGTTGTTTTCACTATTGCCATAAATACGAATATTTGTGGCATAAATATTGCCACAAATACGAAATTTGTCGTTTTCGCTATTGCCACAAATATGAAATTTGAATTTGTCGTTTTCGCTATTGCCACAAATATGAAATTTGAATTTTTTGTTTTCGCTATTGCCACAAATATTAAATTTTCATGTGTCGTTTTCGCTATTGCCTCAAATATCAAATTTGCCGGTTTCACTATTGCCACAAATACGAAATGTGTTGTTTTCACTATTGCCACAAATATGAAATTTGTCGGTTTTACTATTGCCACAAATATCAAATTTGCCGGTTTCACTATTGCCACAAATACGAAATGTGTTGTTTTCACTATTGCCACAAATACGAAATTTGTCGGTTTCACTATTGCCACAAATACGAAATGTGTTGTTTTCACTATTGCCACAAATACGAAATTTGTCGGTTTCACTATTGCCACAAATACGAAATGTGTTGTTTTCACTATTGCCATAAATATGAAATTTGTCGGTTTTACTATTGCCACAAATACAAAATTTGACGTTTTCACTATTGCCACAAATATCAAATTTGTCGGTTTTACTATTGCCACAAACATGAAATTTGTCGGTTTCACTATTGTCGTAAATACGAAATGTCGTTTTCACTATTGCCACAAATATGAATTTTGTCAGTTTTGCTATTGCCGTAAAAATATGAAATTTGTTGTTTTCGCTATTGCCACAAGTATGAAATTTGTCGGTTTCACTATTGCCACAAATATGAAATTTGTCGGTTTCACTATTGCCACAAATACGAAATGTGTCGTTTTCGCTATTGCCATAAATATGAAATGTCGTTTTCGCTATTGCCGTAAATACGAAATGTGTCGTTTTCACTATTGCCATAAATACGAATATTTGTGGCATAAATATTGCCACAAATACGAAATTTGTCGTTTTCGCTATTGCCACAAATACGAATATTTGTGGCATAAATATTGCCACAAATACGAAATTTGTCGTTTTCGCTATTGCCACAAATATGAAATTTGAATTTGTCGTTTTCGCTATTGCCACAAATATGAAATTTGAATTTGTCGTTTTCGCTATTGCCGCAAATATGAAATTTGAATTTGACGTTTTCACTATTGCCACAAATATCAAATTTGTCGGTTTTACTATTGCCACAAATATGAAATTTGTCGGTTTCACTATTGCCACAAATATGAATTTTGTCAGTTTTGCTATTGCCGTAAAAATATGAAATTTGTTGTTTTCGCTATTGCCACAAATATGAAATTTGTCGGTTTCACTATTGCCACAAATACGAAATGTGTCGTTTTCATTATTGCCGTAAATACGAAATGTGTCGTTTTCACTATTGCCACAAATACGAAATGTGTCGTTTTCACTATTGCCGTAAATACGAAAGTTGACGTTTTCACTATTGCCACAAATATGAAATTTGTCGGTTTCACTATTGCCACAAATACGAAATGTGTCGTTTTCGCTATTGCCAAAAATATGAAATGTGTTGTTTTCACTATTGCCGTAAATACGAAATGTGTCGTTTTCACTATTGCCATAAATACGAATATTTGTGGCATAAATATTGCCACAAATACGAAATGTGTCGTTTTCACTATTGCCATAAATACGAATATTTGTGGCATAAATATTGCCACAAATACGAAATTTGTCGTTTTCGCTATTGCCACAAATATGAAATTTGAATTTGTCGTTTTCGCTATTGCCACAAATATGAAATTTGAATTTGTCGTTTTCGCTATTGCCGCAAATATGAAATTTGAATTTTTCGTTTTCGCTATTGCCGCAAATATGAAATTTGAATTAGTCGTTTTCGCTATTGCCACATATTTGAAATTTTCATTTGTCGTTTTCGCTATTGCCTCAAATTTGAAATTTTTATTTGACGTTTTTGCTATTGCCACAAATATCAAATTTGCCGGTTTCACTATTGCCACAAATACGAAATGTGTTGTTTTCACTATTGCCATAAATATGAAATTTGTCGGTTTCACTATTACCGTAAATACAAAATTTGACGTTTTCACTATTGCCACAAATATCAAATTTGTCGGTTTTACTATTGCCACAAATATGAAATTTGTCGGTTTCACTATTGTCGTAAATACGAAGTGTCGTTTTCACTATTGCCGTAAATACGAAATGTGTCGTTTTCGCTATTTCATTATTGCCAGAAATATGAAATTTGTCGGTTTCATTATTGCCACAAATACGAAAGTTGACGTTTTCACCATAGCCGCAAATACGAAATGTCGTTTTCACTATTGCCACAAATATGAATTTTGTCAGTTTTGCTATTGCCGTAAAAATATGAAATTTGTTGTTTTCGCTATTGCCACAAATATGAAATTTGTTGTTTTCACTATTGCCACAAGTATGAAATTTGTCGGTTTTACTATTGCCACAAATACAAAATTTGATGTTTTCACTATTGCCACAAGTATGAAATTTGTCGGTTTCACTATTGCCGTAAATATGAAATTTGTCGGTTTCACTATTGCCACAAATACGAAATTTGACGTTTTCACTATTGCCGCAAATACGAAATGTCGATTTCACTATTGCCACAAGTATGAAATTTGTCGTTTTCACTATTGCCACAAACACGAAATGTGTTGTTTTCACTATTGCCACAAGTATGAAATTTGTCGGTTTCACTATTGCCGTAAATATGAAATTTGTCGGTTTCACTATTGCCACAAATACAAAATTTGACGTTTTCACTATTGCCACAAGTATGAAATTTGTCGGTTTCACTATTGCCATAAATATGAAATTTGTCGGTTTCACTATTGCCACAAATACGAAATTTGACGTTTTCACTATTGCCACAAATACGAAATTTGAAGTTTTCACTATTGCCGCAAATACGAAATGTCGGTTTCACTATTGCCACAAACACGAAATGTGTTGTTTTCACTATTGCCACAAGTATGAAATTTGTCGGTTTCACTATTGCCGTAAATATGAAATTTGTCGGTTTCACTATTGCCACAAATACAAAATTTGACGTTTTCACTATTGCCACAAGTATGAAATGTGTCGTTTTCACTATTGCCGTAAATACGAAATGTGTCGTTTTCACTATTGCCACAAATACAAAATGTGTCGTTTTCACTATTGCCGTAAATACGAAAGTTGACGTTTTCACTATTGCCACAAATATGAAATTTGTCGGTTTCACTATTGCCACAAATACGAAATGTGTCGTTTTCACTATTGCCATAAATACGAATATTTGTGGCATAAATATTGCCACAAATACGAAATTTGTCGTTTTCGCTATTGCCACAAATACGAAATGTGTCGTTTTCACTATTGCCAAAAATATGAAATGTGTCGTTTTCACTATTGCCGTAAATACGAAATGTGTCGTTTTAACTATTGCCATAAATACGAATATTTGTGGCATAAATATTGCCACAAATACGAAATGTGTCGTTTTCACTATTGCCATAAATACGAATATTTGTGGCATAAATATTGCCACAAATACGAAATTTGTCGTTTTCGCTATTGCCACAAATATGAAATTTGAATTTGTCGTTTTCGCTATTGCCACATATTTGAAATTTTCATTTGTCGTTTTCGCTATTGCCTCAAATTTGAAATTTTTATTTGACGTTTTTGCTATTGCCACAAATATCAAATTTGCCGGTTTCACTATTGCCACAAATACGAAATGTGTTGTTTTCACTATTGCCATAAATATGAAATTTGTCGGTTTCACTATTACCGTAAATACAAAATTTGACGTTTTCACTATTGCCACAAATATCAAATTTGTCGGTTTTACTATTGCCACAAATATGAAATTTGTCGGTTTCACTATTGTCGTAAATACGAAGTGTCGTTTTCACTATTGCCGTAAATACGAAATGTGTCGTTTTCGCTATTTCATTATTGCCAGAAATATGAAATTTGTCGGTTTCATTATTGCCACAAATACGAAAGTTGACGTTTTCACTATAGCCGCAAATACGAAATGTCGTTTTCACTATTGCCACAAATATGAATTTTGTCAGTTTTGCTATTGCCGTAAAAATATGAAATTTGTTGTTTTCGCTATTGCCACAAATATGAAATTTGTCGTTTTCACTATTGCCACAAGTATGAAATTTGTCGGTTTTACTATTGCCACAAATAAAAAATTTGATGTTTTCACTATTGCCACAAGTATGAAATTTGTCGGTTTCACTATTGCCGTAAATATGAAATTTGTCGGTTTCACTATTGCCACAAATACGAAATTTGACGTTTTCACTATTGCCGCAAATACGAAATGTCGATTTCACTATTGCCACAAGTATGAAATTTGTCGTTTTCACTATTGCCACAAATACAAAATTTGACGTTTTCACTATTGCCACAAGTATGAAATTTGTCGGTTTCACTATTGCCATAAATATGAAATTTGTCGGTTTCACTATTGCCACAAATACGAAATTTGACGTTTTCACTATTGCCACAAATACGAAATTTGAAGTTTTCACTATTGCCGCAAATACGAAATGTCGGTTTCACTATTGCCACAAACACGAAATGTGTTGTTTTCACTATTGCCACAAGTATGAAATTTGTCGGTTTCACTATTGCCGTAAATATGAAATTTGTCGGTTTCACTATTGCCACAAATACAAAATTTGACGTTTTCACTATTGCCACAAGTATGAAATGTGTCGTTTTCACTATTGCCGTAAATACGAAATGTGTCGTTTTCACTATTGCCACAAATACAAAATGTGTCGTTTTCACTATTGCCGTAAATACGAAAGTTGACGTTTTCACTATTGCCACAAATATGAAATTTGTCGGTTTCACTATTGCCACAAATACGAAATGTGTCGTTTTCACTATTGCCATAAATACGAATATTTGTGGCATAAATATTGCCACAAATACGAAATTTGTCGTTTTCGCTATTGCCACAAATACGAAATGTGTCGTTTTCACTATTGCCAAAAATATGAAATGTGTCGTTTTCACTATTGCCGTAAATACGAAATGTGTCGTTTTAACTATTGCCATAAATACGAATATTTGTGGCATAAATATTGCCACAAATACGAAATGTGTCGTTTTCACTATTGCCATAAATACGAATATTTGTGGCATAAATATTGCCACAAATACGAAATTTGTCGTTTTCGCTATTGCCACAAATATGAAATTTGAATTTGTCGTTTTCGCTATTGCCACATATTTGAAATTTTCATTTGTCGTTTTCGCTATTGCCTCAAATTTGAAATTTTTATTTGACGTTTTTGCTATTGCCACAAATATCAAATTTGCCGGTTTCACTATTGCCACAAATACGAAATGTGTTGTTTTCACTATTGCCATAAATATGAAATTTGTCGGTTTCACTATTACCGTAAATACAAAATTTGACGTTTTCACTATTGCCACAAATATCAAATTTGTCGGTTTTACTATTGCCACAAATATGAAATTTGTCGGTTTCACTATTGTCGTAAATACGAAGTGTCGTTTTCACTATTGCCGTAAATACGAAATGTGTCGTTTTCGCTATTTCATTATTGCCAGAAATATGAAATTTGTCGGTTTCATTATTGCCACAAATACGAAAGTTGACGTTTTCACTATAGCCGCAAATACGAAATGTCGTTTTCACTATTGCCACAAATATGAATTTTGTCAGTTTTGCTATTGCCGTAAAAATATGAAATTTGTTGTTTTCGCTATTGCCACAAATATGAAATTTGTCGTTTTCACTATTGCCACAAGTATGAAATTTGTCGGTTTTACTATTGCCACAAATAAAAAATTTGATGTTTTCACTATTGCCACAAGTATGAAATTTGTCGGTTTCACTATTGCCGTAAATATGAAATTTGTCGGTTTCACTATTGCCACAAATACGAAATTTGACGTTTTCACTATTGCCGCAAATACGAAATGTCGATTTCACTATTGCCACAAGTATGAAATTTGTCGTTTTCACTATTGCCACAAACACGAAATGTGTTGTTTTCACTATTGCCACAAGTATGAAATTTGTCGGTTTCACTATTGCCGTAAATATGAAATTTGTCGGTTTCACTATTGCCACAAATACAAAATTTGACGTTTTCACTATTGCCACAAGTATGAAATTTGTCGGTTTCACTATTGCCATAAATATGAAATTTGTCGGTTTCACTATTGCCACAAATACGAAATTTGACGTTTTCACTATTGCCACAAATACGAAATTTGAAGTTTTCACTATTGCCGCAAATACGAAATGTCGGTTTCACTATTGCCACAAACACGAAATGTGTTGTTTTCACTATTGCCACAAGTATGAAATTTGTCGGTTTCACTATTGCCGTAAATATGAAATTTGTCGGTTTCACTATTGCCACAAATACAAAATTTGACGTTTTCACTATTGCCACAAGTATGAAATGTGTCGTTTTCACTATTGCCGTAAATACGAAATGTGTCGTTTTCACTATTGCCACAAATACAAAATGTGTCGTTTTCACTATTGCCGTAAATACGAAAGTTGACGTTTTCACTATTGCCACAAATATGAAATTTGTCGGTTTCACTATTGCCACAAATACGAAATGTGTCGTTTTCACTATTGCCATAAATACGAATATTTGTGGCATAAATATTGCCACAAATACGAAATTTGTCGTTTTCGCTATTGCCACAAATACGAAATGTGTCGTTTTCACTATTGCCAAAAATATGAAATGTGTCGTTTTCACTATTGCCGTAAATACGAAATGTGTCGTTTTAACTATTGCCATAAATACGAATATTTGTGGCATAAATATTGCCACAAATACGAAATGTGTCGTTTTCACTATTGCCATAAATACGAATATTTGTGGCATAAATATTGCCACAAATACGAAATTTGTCGTTTTCGCTATTGCCACAAATATGAAATTTGAATTTGTCGTTTTCGCTATTGCCACATATTTGAAATTTTCATTTGTCGTTTTCGCTATTGCCTCAAATTTGAAATTTTTATTTGACGTTTTTGCTATTGCCACAAATATCAAATTTGCCGGTTTCACTATTGCCACAAATACGAAATGTGTTGTTTTCACTATTGCCATAAATATGAAATTTGTCGGTTTCACTATTACCGTAAATACAAAATTTGACGTTTTCACTATTGCCACAAATATCAAATTTGTCGGTTTTACTATTGCCACAAATATGAAATTTGTCGGTTTCACTATTGTCGTAAATACGAAGTGTCGTTTTCACTATTGCCGTAAATACGAAATGTGTCGTTTTCGCTATTTCATTATTGCCAGAAATATGAAATTTGTCGGTTTCATTATTGCCACAAATACGAAAGTTGACGTTTTCACTATAGCCGCAAATACGAAATGTCGTTTTCACTATTGCCACAAATATGAATTTTGTCAGTTTTGCTATTGCCGTAAAAATATGAAATTTGTTGTTTTCGCTATTGCCACAAATATGAAATTTGTCGTTTTCACTATTGCCACAAGTATGAAATTTGTCGGTTTTACTATTGCCACAAATACAAAATTTGATGTTTTCACTATTGCCACAAGTATGAAATTTGTCGGTTTCACTATTGCCGTAAATATGAAATTTGTCGGTTTCACTATTGCCACAAATACGAAATTTGACGTTTTCACTATTGCCGCAAATACGAAATGTCGATTTCACTATTGCCACAAGTATGAAATTTGTCGTTTTCACTATTGCCACAAACACGAAATGTGTTGTTTTCACTATTGCCACAAGTATGAAATTTGTCGGTTTCACTATTGCCGTAAATACGAATATTTGTGGCATAAATATTGCCACAAATACGAAATTTGTCGTTTTCGCTATTGCCACAAATATGAAATTTGAATTTGTCGTTTTCGCTATTGCCACAAATATGAAATTTGAATTTGTCGTTTTCGCTATTGCCGCAAATATGAAATTTGAATTTTTCGTTTTCGCTATTGCCGCAAATATGAAATTTGAATTAGTCGTTTTCGCTATTGCCACATATTTGAAATTTTCATTTGTCGTTTTCGCTATTGCCTCAAATTTGAAATTTTTATTTGACGTTTTTGCTATTGCCACAAATATCAAATTTGCCGGTTTCACTATTGCCACAAATACGAAATGTGTTGTTTTCACTATTGCCATAAATATGAAATTTGTCGGTTTCACTATTACCGTAAATACAAAATTTGACGTTTTCACTATTGCCACAAATATCAAATTTGTCGGTTTTACTATTGCCACAAATATGAAATTTGTCGGTTTCACTATTGTCGTAAATACGAAGTGTCGTTTTCACTATTGCCGTAAATACGAAATGTGTCGTTTTCGCTATTTCATTATTGCCAGAAATATGAAATTTGTCGGTTTCATTATTGCCACAAATACGAAAGTTGACGTTTTCACTATAGCCGCAAATACGAAATGTCGTTTTCACTATTGCCACAAATATGAATTTTGTCAGTTTTGCTATTGCCGTAAAAATATGAAATTTGTTGTTTTCGCTATTGCCACAAATATGAAATTTGTTGTTTTCACTATTGCCACAAGTATGAAATTTGTCGGTTTTACTATTGCCACAAATACAAAATTTGATGTTTTCACTATTGCCACAAGTATGAAATTTGTCGGTTTCACTATTGCCGTAAATATGAAATTTGTCGGTTTCACTATTGCCACAAATACGAAATTTGACGTTTTCACTATTGCCGCAAATACGAAATGTCGATTTCACTATTGCCACAAGTATGAAATTTGTCGTTTTCACTATTGCCACAAACACGAAATGTGTTGTTTTCACTATTGCCACAAGTATGAAATTTGTCGGTTTCACTATTGCCGTAAATATGAAATTTGTCGGTTTCACTATTGCCACAAATACAAAATTTGACGTTTTCACTATTGCCACAAGTATGAAATTTGTCGGTTTCACTATTGCCATAAATATGAAATTTGTCGGTTTCACTATTGCCACAAATACGAAATTTGACGTTTTCACTATTGCCGCAAATACGAAATGTCGATTTCACTATTGCCACAAGTATGAAATTTGTCGTTTTCACTATTGCCACAAACACGAAATGTGTTGTTTTCACTATTGCCACAAGTATGAAATTTGTCGGTTTCACTATTGCCGTAAATATGAAATTGGTTGGTTTCACTATTGCCACAAATACGAAATTTTACGTTTTCACTATTGCCGCAAATACGAAATGTCGTTTTCACTATTGCCACAAATATGAATTTTGTCAGTTTTGCTATTGCCGCAAATATGAAATGTGTTGTTTTCGCTATTGCCACAAATATGAAATTTGTCGTTTTCACTATTGCCACAAATACGAAATGTGTTGTTTTCACTATTGCCGTAAATATGAAATTTGAATTAGTCGTTTTCGCTATTGCCACATATTTGAAATTTTCATTTGTCGTTTTCGCTATTGCCTCAAATTTGAAATTTTAATTTGACGTTTTTGCTATTGCCACAAATATCAAATTTGCCGGTTTCACTATTGCCACAAATACGAAATGTGTTGTTTTCACTATTGCCATAAATATGAAATTTGTCGGTTTCACTATTGCCGTAAATACAAAATTTGACGTTTGCACTATTGCCACAAATATCAAATTTGTCGGTTTTACTATTGCCACAAATATGAAATTTGTCGGTTTCACTATTGTCGTAAATACGAAGTGTCGTTTTCACTATTGCCGTAAATACGAAATGTGTCGTTTTCGCTATTTCATTATTGCCAGAAATATGAAATTTGTCGGTTTCATTATTGCCACAAATACGAAAGTTGACGTTTTCACTATAGCCGCAAATACGAAATGTCGTTTTCACTATTGCCACAAATATGAATTTTGTCAGTTTTGCTATTGCCGTAAAAATATGAAATTTGTTGTTTTCGCTATTGCCACAAATATGAAATTTGTTGTTTTCACTATTGCCACAAGTATGAAATTTGTCGGTTTTACTATTGCCACAAATACAAAATTTGATGTTTTCACTATTGCCACAAGTATGAAATTTGTCGGTTTCACTATTGCCGTAAATATGAAATTTGTCGGTTTCACTATTGCCACAAATACGAAATTTGACGTTTTCACTATTGCCGCAAATACGAAATGTCGATTTCACTATTGCCACAAGTATGAAATTTGTCGTTTTCACTATTGCCACAAACACGAAATGTGTTGTTTTCACTATTGCCACAAGTATGAAATTTGTCGGTTTCACTATTGCCGTAAATATGAAATTTGTCGGTTTCACTATTGCCACAAATACAAAATTTGACGTTTTCACTATTGCCACAAGTATGAAATTTGTCGGTTTCACTATTGCCGTAAATATGAAATTTGTCGGTTTCACTATTGCCACAAATACAAAATTTGACGTTTTCACTATTGCCACAAGTATGAAATTTGTCGGTTTCACTATTGCCGTAAATATGAAATTGGTCGGTTTCACTATTGCCAAAAATACGAAATTTGACGTTTTCACTATTGCCACAAATACAAAATTTGACGTTTTCATTATTGCCACAAGTATGAAATTTGTCGGTTTCACTATTGCCGTAAATATGAAATTGGTTGGTTTCACTATTGCCACAAATACGAAATTTGACGTTTTCACTATTGCCGCAAATACGAAATGTCGTTTTCACTATTGCCACAAATATGAATTTTGTCAGTTTTACTATTGCCGCAAATATGAAATTTGTTGTTTTCGCTATTGCCACAAATATAAAATTTGTTGTTTTCGCTATTGCCACAAATATGAAATTTGTCGTTTTCACTATTGCCACAAATACGAAATGTGTTGTTTTCACTATTGCCGTAAATATGAAATTTGACGTTTTCACTATTGCCACAAATACAAAATGTGTTGTTTCACTATTGCTGTAAATATGAAATTTGTCAGTTTCACTATTGCCACAAAAACGAAATTTGACATTTTCACTTTTGCCACAAATACAAAATTTGACGTTTTCACTATTGCCAAAAATTAAAAATTTGACGTTTTTACTATTGCCAAAAATACGAAATGTGTTGTTTTCATTATTGCCACAAATATGAAATTTGCCATTTTCACTCTTGCAGCTCCGGCGTGGCTATTTGAATGCCACTATTGCAGTCTTAATGTTCTGCTGTGCAGAAGTCCGGCTCATAAAAGTGTTTGCAGTTTACTCAGTGTTTAATGGAGACACACTCACCACCTCCCATTGCGTCTGCGCCGGCATGCAGGAATCACAGTGGACCAGAGACTCGGTGGATTGTGGGAAGGTGTTGGGCACGCTGTAGCTGAAACACTGACCCAGACAGGCCCTGAAAAACACAACCCCGTCAGAGCCTTCCACAAACGCACAACAGGATGTTTCAAACAGAACAGATCATAATCTGCAATTGTTGTGCAGATCAAGTATCGCAATATTTCATAAGTCTAATGTTTGTTTTGGTCAAACGAACACAGGGAAATGTTCAATTCCCTAAACTGGGCAACAGTGTGTGTGTGTGTGTGACCTGTTTTGGATGGATCGTGGCGTGCAGCCCATGTGTCCGACGATCTGCGTGATGTTTTTGGCTTCGCACCAGGCGCTCTTGTCGGGGAAGAGCGCAAGGCGGTTGATGTGAGCGTGTGGAGCCGCGCAGCAGAACTCGAGCAGCAAACACACCAGCAGAACACGCAGCCACATCACGATACCTGAAACAACATCAGAAACATCTCAGAACAATCTGTGTGCTGTTTTTATAAACTTCATTCATGACAGATCTATTCCCAGCAGACACAAGAACTATTAATGTTACTTGAAGAACATTTGAGAGAACATTGCCAGAACGTTTCCTGTTATCTGCTTTAGTAGTTTTTTGTCTCTGTTGAATATTCTGGACTCTCTCTGGCCGGTTTCGCACCGATGCAGAGCAATCAAGCCAGAAACTGGCGCACAATCACAGAATGAGACACGAGAACAATGTAGTTCACTCGGTCCAGAACACCAGAGAGAGAGAGAGAGAGAGAGAGAGAAAGAGAGAGAGTCTGGTACCACCTGACTCTAATAAAGCATGATCTTAAATGCCTCCTCTGTTTTATGCCAAACCGAACAGACGCAGTTAAAACAGCACGTCCACAAGAAACCAAATGCCCCGTTTTCATAAATAACATTCCCAACGGATCCAATATTTCAAAGAGAAGCAGAAAGACAGACGCAGATATAACAACTTCTCAACTTGAACTTTAAGCAAAGCTGATGAACACCGTGAGCTAGCGCAGGCTTCAGCGAATCAAACTTACGGTTTCTGGAGCGTCTCTGTGTCTGATGTCCCGCTGACGGATCTCATATGGTGATTAACGGACGATTCGCCCTGTTATGACCTGCTGAAGTTAAACAATTACATCACCAACACACACACACACACACACACAGTCAGAAGAAACACAATGTCTGTCCGTCTGCTCTCACACACACAGTCAGCAGAGCCGTACGCTGCAGTCGCTGCCCAGCACGAGTGTGAATGTGTGTGTTTGGGGGCGGGTCAGATGTGAGGTGTGTGTGTGTGTGTCTGTGTAGGCGGGTAGATGATGATGTTGGTGGATTTGGCAGGTCAGAATCTCCTGCAATCCGATCCGAATCTCACCAGCATCCAGGACAAACTCCAGCTCTCAGCGTGTGATCCGTGTCTCCGGGTTTGAAAGGGATTTGAGACACAAACCAGCATCTGATGCCATCACTGCACTTTATCAAGAGTGGAATCATGACCTAAAACATGTCTCAAACCCGTACGACTTTACTTCCTCAGTGGAACACAGCTTTATTATTATTAGCTAAAACTAATCCATAAAATTATTAATCTATTAGCAGCATTTTGACTAGATTACTTTAGAATGTTCTCCGAGCGTCACTTTTGAATGTTCTCTGAACGTTACTTTTGAATGTTCTCTGAGCGTCACTTTTGAATGTTCTCTGAGCGTTACTTTAGAATGTTCTCTGAACGTTACTTTTGAATGTTCTCTGAACGTTACTTTTGAATGTTCTCTGAGCGTTACTTTTGAATGTTCTCTGAGCGTTACTTTTGAATGTTCTCTGAACGTTACTTTTGAATGTTCTCTGAGCGTTACTTTTGAATGTTCTCTGAGCGTTACTTTTGAATGTTCTCTGAGCGTCACTTTTGAATGTTCTTTGAGCGTTACTTTTGAATGTTCTCTGAACGTTACTTTTGAATGTTCTCTGAGCGTCACTTTTGAATGTTCTCTGAGCGTTACTTTTGAATGTTCTCCGAGCGTTACTTTTGAATGTTCTCCGAGCGTTACTTTAGAATGTTCTCCGAGCGTTACTTTAGAATGTTCTCCGAGTGTTACTTTAGAATGTTCTCCGAGCTTTACTTTAGAATGTTCTCTGAACGTTACTTTTGAATGTTCTCCGAACGTCACTTTTGAATGTTCTCTGAGCGTCACTTTTGAATGTTCTTTGAGCGTTACTTTTGAATGTTCTCTGAACGTTACTTTTGAATGTTCTCCGAACGTTACTTTTGAATGTTCTCTGAACGTTACTTTTGAATGTTCTTTGAGCGTTACTTTAGAATGTTCTTTGAGCGTTACTTTTGAATGTTCTCTGAGCCTTACTTTTGAATGTTCTCTGAGCGTTACTTTTGAATGTTCTTTGAGCGTTACTTTTGAATGTTCTCTGAGCGTTACTTTTAAATGTTCTCCGAGCGTTACTTTAGAATGTTCTCCGAGCGTCACTTTTGAATGTTCTCTGAGCGTCACTTTTGAATGTTCTCCGAGCGTTACTTTTGAATGTTCTCTGAACGTTACTTTTGAATGTTCTCTGAGCGTCACTTTTGAATGTTCTCCGAGCGTTACTTTTGAATGTTCTCTGAACGTTACTTTTGAATGTTCTCTGAGCGTCACTTTAGAATGTTCTCTGAGCGTTACTTTAGAATGTTCTCCGAGCGTTACTTTTGAATGTTCTCTGAACGTTACTTTTGAATGTTCTCTGAGCGTCACTTTAGAATGTTCTCCGAGCGTTACTTTAGAATGTTCTCCGAGCGTTACTTTTGAATGTTCTCCGAGCGTTACTTTAGAATGTTCTCTGACCGTTACTTTTGAATGTTCTCTGAGCGTTACTTTTGAATGTTCTCCGAGCGTTACTTTAGAATGTTCTCCGAGCGTCACTTTTGAATGTTCTCTGAGCGTCACTTTTGAATGTTCTCCGAGCGTCACTTTTGAATGTTCTCTGAACGTTACTTTTGAATGTTCTCTGAGCGTCACTTTTGAATGTTCTCTGAGCGTTACTTTTGAATGTTCTCTGAACGTTACTTTAGAATGTTCTCTGAGCGTCACTTTTGAATGTTCTCCGAGCGTTACTTTTGAATGTTCTCTGAACGTTACTTTTGAATGTTCTCTGAACGTTACTTTTGAATGTTCTCTGAGCGTCACTTTTGAATGTTCTCTGAGCGTTACTTTTGAATGTTCTCTGAACGTTACTTTAGAATGTTCTCTGAGCGTCACTTTTGAATGTTCTCCGAGCGTTACTTTTGAATGTTCTCTGAACGTTACTTTTGAATGTTCTCTGAGCGTCACTTTAGAATGTTCTCTGAGCGTTACTTTAGAATGTTCTCTGAGCGTTACTTTAGAATGTTCTCTGAGCGTTACTTTTGAATGTTCTCCGAGTGTCACTTTTGAATGTTCTCCGAGCGTTACTTTAGAATGTTCTTTGAGCGTTACTTTTGAATGTTCTCTGAGCGTTACTTTTGAATGTTCTCTGAGCGTTACTTTTGAATGTTCTCTGAGCGTCACTTTTGAATGTTCTTTGAGCGTTACTTTTGAATGTTCTCTGAACGTTACTTTTGAATGTTCTCTGAGCGTCACTTTTGAATGTTCTCTGAGCGTTACTTTTGAATGTTCTCCGAGCGTTACTTTTGAATGTTCTCCGAGCGTTACTTTAGAATGTTCTCCGAGCGTTACTTTAGAATGTTCTCCGAGTGTTACTTTAGAATGTTCTCCGAGCTTTACTTTAGAATGTTCTCCGAGCGTTACTTTAGAATGTTCTCCGAGCTTTACTTTAGAATGTTCTCTGAACGTTACTTTTGAATGTTCTCCGAACGTCACTTTTGAATGTTCTCTGAGCGTCACTTTTGAATGTTCTTTGAGCGTTACTTTTGAATGTTCTCTGAACGTTACTTTTGAATGTTCTCCGAACGTTACTTTTGAATGTTCTCTGAACGTTACTTTAGAATGTTCTCTGAGCGTTACTTTTGAATGTTCTCCGAGTGTCACTTTTGAATGTTCTCCGAGCGTTACTTTAGAATGTTCTTTGAGCGTTACTTTTGAATGTTCTCTGAGCGTTACTTTTGAATGTTCTCTGAGCGTTACTTTTGAATGTTCTTTGAGCGTTACTTTTGAATGTTCTCCGAGCGTTACTTTTGAATGTTCTCCGAGCGTTACTTTAGAATGTTCTCCGAGCGTTACTTTAGAATGTTCTCTGAGCGTTACTTTTGAATGTTCTCTGAGCGTCACTTTTGAATGTTCTCTGAGCGTTACTTTTGAATGTTCTCTGAACGTTACTTTTGAATGTTCTCTGAGCGTTACTTTTGAATGTTCTCTGAGTGTCACTTTAGAATGTTCTCCGAGCGTTACTTTAGAATGTTCTCTGAGTGTCACTTTTGAATGTTCTCTAAACGTTACTTTAGAATGTTCTCCGAGCGTCACTTTTGAATGTTCTCTGAGCGTTACTTTAGAATGTTCTCCGAGTGTCACTTTTGAATGTTCTCTGAACGTTACTTTAGAATGTTCTCCGAGCGTCACTTTTGAATGTTCTCTGAGCGTTACTTTTGAATGTTCTCTGAGTGTCACTTTTGAATGTTCTCTGAGCGTTACTTTAGAATGTTCTCCGAGCGTCACTTTTGAATGTTCTCCGAGCGTTACTTTTGAATGTTCTCCGAGCGTTACTTTAGAATGTTCTCTGAGTGTCACTTTTGAATGTTCTCTGAGCGTCACTTTTGAATGTTCTCTGAGCGTTACTTTTGAATGTTCTCTGAACGTCACTTTAGAATGTTCTCTCAGCGTCACTTTTAAATGTTCTCAGAGCGTTACTTTTGAATGTTCTCCGAACGTTACTTTTGAATGTTCTCCGAGCGTTACTTTAGAATGTTCTCCGAGCTTTACTTTAGAATGTTCTCCGAGCTTTACTTTAGAATGTTCTCTGAACGTTACTTTTGAATGTTCTTTGAGCGTTACTTTTGAATGTTCTCTGAACGTTACTTTTGAATGTTCTCCGAACGTTACTTTTGAATGTTCTCTGAACGTTACTTTTGAATGTTCTCTGAACGTTACTTTTGAATGTTCTCCGAACGTTACTTTTGAATGTTCTCCGAACGTTACTTTTGAATGTTCTCCGAGCGTTACTTTAGAATGTTCTCCGAGCGTTACTTTAGAATGTTCTCTGAGCGTTACTTTTGAATGTTCTTTGAGCGTTACTTTTGAATGTTCTCTGAATGTTACTTTTGAATGTTCTTTGAGCGTTACTTTTGAATGTTCTCTGAGCGTTACTTTTGAATGTTCTCTGAGTGTCACTTTAGAATGTTCTCCGAGCGTTACTTTAGAATGTTCTCTGAGTGTCACTTTTGAATGTTCTCTAAACGTTACTTTAGAATGTTCTCCGAGCGTCACTTTTGAATGTTCTCTGAGCGTTACTTTAGAATGTTCTCCGAGTGTCACTTTTGAATGTTCTCTGAACGTTACTTTAGAATGTTCTCTGAGCGTTACTTTTGAATGTTCTCTGAGTGTCACTTTTGAATGTTCTCTGAGCGTTACTTTAGAATGTTCTCCGAGCGTCACTTTTGAATGTTCTCCGAGCGTTACTTTTGAATGTTCTCCGAGCGTTACTTTTGAATGTTCTCTGAACGTTACTTTTGAATGTTCTCTGAGCGTCACTTTTGAATGTTCTCTGAGCGTTACTTTTGAATGTTCTCTGAACGTCACTTTAGAATGTTCTCTCAGCGTCACTTTTAAATGTTCTCCGAGCGTTACTTTTGAATGTTCTCCGAACGTTACTTTTGAATGTTCTCCGAGCGTTACTTTAGAATGTTCTCCGAGCTTTACTTTAGAATGTTCTCCGAGCTTTACTTTAGAATGTTCTCTGAACGTTACTTTTGAATGTTCTCTGAGCGTCACTTTTGAATGTTCTCCGAGCGTTACTTTTGAATGTTCTCCGAACGTTACTTTTGAATGTTTTCCGAGCGTTACTTTAGAATGTTCTCCGAGCTTTACTTTAGAATGTTCTCCGAGCTTTACTTTAGAATGTTCTCCGAGCGTCACTTTTGAATGTTCTCTGAGCGTCACTTTTGAATGTTCTTTGAGCGTTACTTTTGAATGTTCTCTGAGCGTCACTTTTGAATGTTCTTTGAGCGTTACTTTTGAATGTTCTCTGAACGTTACTTTTGAATGTTCTCTGAACGTTACTTTTGAATGTTCTCCGAACGTTACTTTTGAATGTTCTCTGAACGTTACTTTTGAATGTTCTTTGAGCGTTACTTTAGAATGTTCTTTGAGCGTTACTTTTGAATGTTCTCTGAGCGTTACTTTTGAATGTTCTTTGAGCGTTACTTTTGAATGTTCTCTGAGCGTTACTTTTGAATGTTCTCCGAGCGTCACTTTAGAATGTTCTCCGAGCGTTACTTTTGAATGTTCTCCGAGCGCTATTTTAGAATGTTCTCCGAGCGTCACTTTTGAATGTTCTCTGAGCGTTACTTTTGAATGTTCTCTGAGTGTCACTTTTGAATGTTCTCTGAGCGTTACTTTAGAATGTTCTCCGAGCGTCACTTTTGAATGTTCTCCGAGCGTTACTTTTGAATGTTCTCTGAACGTTACTTTTGAATGTTCTCTGAGCGTCACTTTTGAATGTTCTCTGAGCGTTACTTTTGAATGTTCTCTGAACGTTACTTTAGAATGTTCTCTCAGCGTCACTTTTGAATGTTCTCCGAGCGTTACTTTTGAATGTTCTCTGAACGTTACTTTTGAATGTTCTCTGAGCGTCACTTTTGAATGTTCTCCGAGCGTCACTTTTGAATGTTCTCCGAGCGTTACTTTTAAATGTTCTCTGAACGTTACTTTTGAATGTTCTCTGAGCGTCACTTTTGAATGTTCTCCGAGCGTTACTTTTGAATGTTCTTTGAGCGTTACTTTAGAATGTTCTTTGAGCGTTACTTTTGAACGTTCTCTGAGCGTCACATTTTAATGTTCTCTGAGTGTCACTTTAGAATGTTCTCCGAGCGTTACCTTAGAATGTTCTCTGAGCGTTACTTTTGAATGTTCTCCGAGCGTTACTTTAGAATGTTCTCCGAGTGTTACTTTAGAATGTTCTCCGAGCGTTACTTTTGAATGTTCTCCGAGTGTCACTTTTGAATGTTCTCCGAGCGTTACTTTAGAATGTTCTCCGAGCTTCACTTTTGAATGTTCTCCGAGCGTTACTTTTGAATGTTCTCCGAGCGTTACTTTAGAATGTTCTCCGAGCGTTACTTTAGAATGTTCTCCGAGCGTTACTTTTGAATGTTCTCTGAACGTTACTTTTGAATGTTCTTTGAGCGTTACTTTAGAATGTTCTTTGAGCGTTACTTTTGAATGTTCTCTGAGCGTTACTTTTGAATGTTCTCTGAGCGTTACTTTTGAATGTTCTTTGAGCGTTACTTTTGAATGTTCTCCGAGCGTTACTTTTGAATGTTCTCCGAGCGTTACTTTAGAATGTTCTCCGAGCGTTACTTTAGAATGTTCTCTGAGCGTTACTTTTGAATGTTCTTTGAGCGTTACTTTTGAATGTTCTCTGAACGTTACTTTTGAATGTTCTTTGAGCGTTACTTTTGAATGTTCTCTGAGCGTTACTTTTGAATGTTCTCTGAGCGTTACTTTTGAATGTTCTCTGAACGTTACTTTAGAATGTTCTCTGAGTGTCACTTTTGAATGTTCTCTGAACGTTACTTTAGAATGTTCTCCGAGCGTCACTTTTGAATGTTCTCTGAGCGTTACTTTAGAATGTTCTCCGAGTGTCACTTTTGAATGTTCTCTGAACGTTACTTTAGAATGTTCTCCGAGCGTCACTTTTGAATGTTCTCTGAGCGTTACTTTTGAATGTTCTCTGAGTGTCACTTTTGAATGTTCTCTGAGCGTTACTTTAGAATGTTCTCCGAGCGTCACTTTTGAATGTTCTCCGAGCGTTACTTTTGAATGTTCTCCGAGCGTTACTTTTGAATGTTCTCTGAACGTTACTTTTGAATGTTCTCTGAGCGTCACTTTTGAATGTTCTCTGAGCGTTACTTTTGAATGTTCTCTGAACGTTACTTTAGAATGTTCTCTCAGCGTCACTTTTGAATGTTCTCCGAGCGTTACTTTTGAATGTTCTCTGAACGTTACTTTTGAATGTTCTCTGAGTGTCACTTTTGAATGTTCTCTGAGCGTTACTTTTGAATGTTCTCTGAACGTTACTTTTGAATGTTCTCTGAGCGTCACTTTTGAATGTTCTCCGAGCGTTACCTTAGAATGTTCTCTGAGCGTTACTTTTGAATGTTCTCCGAGCGTTACTTTTGAATGTTCTTTGAGCGTTACTTTAGAATGTTCTTTGAGCGTTACTTTTGAACGTTCTCTGAGCGTCACTTTTGAATGTTCTCTGAGTGTCACTTTAGAATGTTCTCCGAGCGTTACCTTAGAATGTTCTCTGAGCGTTACTTTTGAATGTTCTCCGAGCGTTACTTTAGAATGTTCTCCGAGCGTTACTTTAGAATGTTCTCTGAGCGTTACTTTTGAATGTTCTCTGAGCGTTACTTTAGAATGTTCTCCGAGCGTCACTTTTGAATGTTCTCCGAGCGTCACTTTTGAATGTTCTCTGAGCGTTACTCTTGAATGTTCTCTGAACGTTACTCTTGAATGTTCTCCGAGCGTCACTTTTGAATGTTCTCTGAGCGTTACTTTTGAATGTTCTCCGAGCGTCACTTTAGAATGTTCTCCGAGCGTCACTTTTGAATGTTCTCCGAGCGTTACTTTAGAATGTTCTCCGAGCGTTACTTTTGAATGTTCTCTGAACGTTACTTTAGAATGTTCTTTGAGCGTTACTTTTGAATGTTCTCTGAGCGTTACTTTTGAATGTTCTCTGAGCGTTACTTTTGAATGTTCTTTGAGCGTTACTTTTGAATGTTCTCTGAGCGTTACTTTTGAATGTTCTCTGAGCGTTACTTTAGAATGTTCTCCGAGCGTTACTTTAGAATGTTCTCTGAGCGTTACTTTTGAATGTTCTTTGAGCGTTACTTTTGAATGTTCTCTGAACGTTACTTTTGAATGTTCTTTGAGCGTTACTTTTGAATGTTCTTTGAGCGTTACTTTAGAATGTTCTCCGAGCGTCACTTTTGAATGTTCTCTGAACGTTACTTTTGAATGTTCTCTGAGCGTCACTTTTGAATGTTCTCTGAGTGTCACTTTTGAATGTTCTCCGAGCGTCACTTTTGAATGTTCTCCGAGCGTTACTTTAGAATGTTCTCTGAGCGTCACTTTTGAATGTTCTCTGAGCGTTACTTTTGAATGTTCTCTGAGCGTCACTTTTGAATGTTCTCCGAGCGTCACTTTAGAATGTTCTCCGAGCGTTACTTTAGAATGTTCTCCGAGCGTCACTTTAGAATGTTCTCCGAGCGTCACTTTTGAATGTTCTCTGAGCGTTACTTTTGAATGTTCTCTGAGCGTTACTTTTGAATGTTCTCTGAGCGTTACTTTTGAATGTTCTCCGAACGTTACTTTTGAATGTTCTCCGAGCGTCACTTTTGAATGTTCTCCGAGCGTTACTTTAGAATGTTCTCTGAGCGTTACTTTTGAATGTTCTCTGAGCGTTACTCTTGAATGTTCTCTGAACGTTACTCTTGAATGTTCTCCGAGCGTCACTTTTGAATGTTCTCTGAGCGTTACTTTTGAATGTTCTCCGAGCGTTACTTTTGAATGTTCTCTGAACGTTACTTTTGAATGTTCTCTGAACGTTACTTTAGAATGTTCTCTCAGCGTCACTTTTGAATGTTCTCCGAGCGTTACTTTTGAATGTTCTCTGAACGTTACTTTTGAATGTTCTCTGAGTGTCACTTTTGAATGTTCTCTGAGCGTCACTTTTGAATGTTCTCCGAGCGTTACTTTTGAATGTTCTCTGAACGTTACTTTTGAATGTTCTCTGAGCGTCACTTTTGAATGTTCTCCGAGCGCTACTTTTGAATGTTCTTTGAGCGTTACTTTAGAATGTTCTTTGAGCGTTACTTTTGAACGTTCTCTGAGCGTCACTTTTGAATGTTCTCTGAGTGTCACTTTAGAATGTTCTCCGAGCGTTACCTTAGAATGTTCTCTGAGCGTTACTTTTGAATGTTCTCTGAGCGTCACTTTTGAATGTTCTCCGAGCGTTACTTTAGAATGTTCTCCGAGTGTTACTTTAGAATGTTCTCCGAGCGTTACTTTAGAATGTTCTCCGAGCGTTACTTTAGAATGTTCTCCGAGCGTTACTTTAGAATGTTCTCCGAGCGTTACTTTAGAATGTTCTCCGAGCGTTACTTTAGAATGTTCTCTGAGCGTCACTTTTGAATGTTCTCCGAGCGTTACTTTAGAATGTTCTCCGAGTGTTACTTTAGAATGTTCTCCGAGCGTTACTTTAGAATGTTCTCTGAGCGTTACTTTAGAATGTTCTCCGAGCGTTACTTTAGAATGTTCTCCGAGCGTTACTTTAGAATGTTCTCTGAACGTTACTTTTGAATGTTCTCTGAACGTTACTTTAGAATGTTCTCTCAGCGTCACTTTTGAATGTTCTCCGAGCGTTACTTTTGAATGTTCTCTGAACGTTACTTTTGAATGTTCTCTGAGTGTCACTTTTGAATGTTCTCTGAGCGTCACTTTTGAATGTTCTCCGAGCGTTACTTTTGAATGTTCTCTGAACGTTACTTTTGAATGTTCTCTGAGCGTCACTTTTGAATGTTCTCCGAGCGCTACTTTTGAATGTTCTTTGAGCGTTACTTTAGAATGTTCTTTGAGCGTTACTTTTGAACGTTCTCTGAGCGTCACTTTTGAATGTTCTCTGAGTGTCACTTTAGAATGTTCTCCGAGCGTTACCTTAGAATGTTCTCTGAGCGTTACTTTTGAATGTTCTCTGAGCGTCACTTTTGAATGTTCTCCGAGCGTTACTTTAGAATGTTCTCCGAGTGTTACTTTAGAATGTTCTCCGAGCGTTACTTTAGAATGTTCTCCGAGCGTTACTTTAGAATGTTCTCCGAGCGTTACTTTAGAATGTTCTCCGAGCGTTACTTTAGAATGTTCTCCGAGCGTTACTTTAGAATGTTCTCTGAGCGTCACTTTTGAATGTTCTCCGAGCGTTACTTTAGAATGTTCTCCGAGTGTTACTTTAGAATGTTCTCCGAGCGTTACTTTAGAATGTTCTCTGAGCGTTACTTTAGAATGTTCTCCGAGCGTTACTTTAGAATGTTCTCCGAGTGTTACTTTAGAATGTTCTCCGAGCGTTACTTTAGAATGTTCTCCGAGCGTTACTT
>CM077217.1:999311-1021811 GCA_039654625.1 Rhinogobio ventralis
CAGTACAAATAAACAATTTACCTTGTTTATTTATATTAGTTCAAAAAGCATAGGTTAATATTGGTGATTAATTCATTTAAAGGCACAATATGTAATTATTCAGAACAAAGGCGTGTCTTGACTCTTGATTGGGCGGAGCTTTTATTCTGTCAGGCGAGCGCTTCCGCTTCTTCCGCTCGTGTGTGTGTGTGGTAACGCAGTGCTGTTTATCATATCACACACACCTGAGTGTGTTAAAATGATGTTATAATGCTACTCTGTGCGTTCGCTCGGCGCTACTATGAGACGCTTGTTCACACTGCAGTGAGCGAGATCATATCAGGCATGGTAAAACATGGTACTCGCGGTAAATCAAGAACACCAGATCTAAACAATAAGACTAACTGTGTTGAGCTGGAGAACAATGATTAGTTTCTGTCCATGAATGATCCAAACAGTTGCTCAGCGTCTAATAAAACACATCAGATATTAAAGCGGCTTTGTGTTTCCATGGTTACTACAAAATAAATCCGGAGGGTAACGCGGGTATGATGTCATTGATAGGCGACGCACACACACGGGCCGTGTCCTGGTTAAAATCGCTGATTTCTCTGGATTTAAACATCCTTGGAAACATTTGGGATAATGTACACAAGCCAACACAATATATAACACTGTGCTAGTGGCTTTTGGATGTTTTAATCTTACATATTGTGCCTTTAAAGCACTATCTAATGACATTATCACAAGATTTGTGTTTAGTATTTGTGTTATATTTTATTAGGGGGTTCTCATAAATAATATAGCACCTATGAATGTCGTATTACTGTAGTAAATTAATTAATCTGTTAACTATCACTCCAAAACGCTTAAAAAACGTAAGTGTAAGAAAAGTTATAGAACTTTAAATTTACTGTAAAGCAAATGACTTGAACTAAACTTTTTTATATACAAAATAAATTGTACTGTAAAAGTGGTAGAAAATCAAAACCATGTTCCAAATTGGAAGTGATCTCACAAAAGTAGAGCTGCTAAACGGTTTTAAATACCGTTCCACTGTAACGCAAAGCCCCATTTCAAAACGGGTTTCACGGGATGAATTTGTAGTGGTTTTAAGCTTTCGAATAATACCTGATTTATGATGAATACAAAAATATGTGGAAACAAAAGCGCGAAAATATCGCGCCACTACAGCACTGACAGTTAACAGCTTATTATAATAAATGACCACATTCGTGTTTATTTGCCATGATCATGACATTTGCAGCTGCATTATATCAATATAATGCCACAGACGCGTCTCGGTCCTTCTTGCTGTAGTTTATAATAACTGAAGTGATCATGTTTGTAAGTGTACCGTGTTTAATGGACGTTCCGCGAGCCCGCGCTCCCACTGAGCATCCGCCATCGCCACGATCTCGCGAGAGTTCCGCTCTATGTGCAGCTGGGAGATCTACAGATCCCGCGAGAATGTAGAGCGGCACCCTGACTGGGTTCTCACATCTGATAAAACTACATTTATAAAATATGAAACATAAGTAAATTATTAATAACATGTATTTTAATTCCGTTATCAGCGCATTTGCCCTTTTTAAATTATGACTATGCTTTAATTATCTTATGGGATGTATTTTAATGGGTTTAAGACCCCCAGATGCACTAATTTCTTCATACACAGTAACATCTGAATCCTGAAACCAATAAAGAATAAATAAAATATAAATAAATAATAAAACATCCTAGCTGAAGAACATGTCATACCTGCACTCAAAAACATAAAAGGATTTATATTAATAATTGATCAAACATTTAATGTAATGCTAATGCATGCAACATGTCTCAAATGATTATATTTAAGCTCTATCTATCTATCAGCTTAAGTGAAAGTAAGGTAAATGTTCTGTATTTTGTAAAGACTCGATTCATGTTTTCTCGCTGCTCTCTGACGCCCCCTACCGCACGCGCCCCGCCCTCCTCGGTTCCGCCACGCCCCTGTTCTTCTATATTTGGCCATGCCTTACTAAAGCGCCTGTGATTGGTCCGCGCGGCATCGCAGCGGAATGACCCGGATATGCATCGCGCCCCTCCCCCGCTGGAGCCCGGATGAGGAAGTGAAGCGCTGACAGGGCTGGGTTCCGTCAGAGAGTCGAAGCCGAACCGCGTCCAGACAGACTGAAACCGAACCGCACAGCGAACCGAACCCGCCGCCGCCGCCGCCCTCAGCCCCGCAGACACCGCGCCCGAGCGCCGCAGACATGGTGAGAGCCGCCGGGGCCGGGCCCGGGCCGATGCCCGTTTTAGGAAGAGCCGCGCAGCGCCTCTAGAATCTGAGCCGAGCCGAACACACACACACACACACACACACACTAATATTAAGCACACCGAATCCTTCAAAACACGCAGAAACAACAGCAAACACTGTCGCGAGCGCTTTAGGGGTTTGTTTTTGTAGTGTTTGTGATCTTTAGAGTCTTTTGATCTATTTGTTATTCAGATTGAGTATTAATGAGTATCTGTCAGATGTGGGGGCGGTTTGGGATTATATTCGGGTCGCTATACGTGTTTAACGCTCGGAGGGTTCAGTGTTCGTAATGTTGGCTTTCCTCAAGTGTTATTTCTGAGGGTTTGGTTTAGTGTGTGAGGGATTTAGTTTTAGGCTTTTGGGAGTTTAATAATTTTTTTAAATATATATATTTTGTTGTGTCTTTGAGTTCAGTCTTTAGTGTTTGTTTGGTGTTTAATTTGGGAGTTTTTAAGTTAAAGGCACAATATGTAAGATTAAAACATCCAAAAGCCACTAGAACAGTATATTGTGTTGCATTGTGTACATTATCCCAAATGTTTCCCAGAATGCTTAAATCCAGAGAAATAAGCAATTTATTTGGTAAAATGTATATTTTGTATATAAAAATTTAGTTGCTTTACAGTAAATTTAAAGTTCTATAACTTTTCTTTCCCTTATGTTTTTTTAAGCGTTTTGGAGTGATAGTTAACAGATTAATTAATTTACTACAGTAATACGACATTCATAGGTGCTATTTTATTTATGCGAACCCCCTAGTAAAATATAACACCTAAATACTAAACACAAATCTTGTAATAATGTCATTAGATAGTGCTTTAAAGGCACAATATGTAAGATTAAAACATCCAAAAGCCACTAGAACAGTGTTATATATTGTGTTGGCTTGTGTACATTATCCCAAATGTTTCCAAGAATCAGCGATTATAACCAGGACACGGCCCGTGTGTGTGCGTCGCCTATCAATGACATCATACCCGCGTTACCCCCCAGTGTTATTTTGTAGTAACCATGGAAACACAAAGCTGCTTTAATATCTGATGTGTTTTATTAGACGCTGAGCAACTGTTTGGATCATTCATGGACAGAAACTAATCATTGTTCTCCAGCTCAACACAGTTAGTCTTATTGTTTAGATCTGGTGTTCTTGATTTACCGCGAGTACCATGTTTTACCATGCCTAATATGATCTCGCTCACTGCACTGTGAACAAGCGTCTCATAGTAGCGCCGAGCGAACGCACAGAGTAGCATTATAACATCACTTTAACACACTCAGATGTGTGTGATATGATAAACAGCGCTGCGTTACCACACACACACACACGAGCGGAAGAAGCGGAAGCTCGTCTGACAGAATAAAAGCTCCACCCAATCAAGAGTCAAGACACGCCTTTGTTCTGAATAATTACATATTGTGCCTTAATTATCTGTCAGATGGGCTTTTAGTGCTTGATTGGTTTTGTTGGCGGTTTAGTTTTTGGGATTAGTCAATGTCCGTTTGGCCGATTGACAGAAATGGTCATTTGCGTTGGTTGTCAGTGTTAATAACAGTATTAATAAAAAAATTTAATTGGTTCAGAAAGTCTTGAGTTCACTATCATAATGAGAGTCTATGATTTCTGTGATGGACGGACTTGCAGAATCCATTCATAAAAATGTAATTTACTGTATAATGCGGATCAAATCTTGTATGAATAAATCAACAGTCGGTCAGTCTCTTAAAGGGCCAGCTCCCCCATTAATGAGAATCCTGTGATCATTCCCTCGCCCTAATGTCGCTCACACCCGTCAGACTTTCCTTCCTCATATAAAGCCATCGAGTCTCTTCAGAACATCTGGAATAATCCGCTCGATCCGTACGGATCAGTTTCTGAAGCGGCAGTGGAAGTTGCTTAGACTGTCAATGGAGGACAGAAATCTTCCCATTTCATTACAAATATCCTCATTTGTGTTCCGGAGATCAACGAAATGAACCATTAAAGCAGTCCAGAAAAACTCAAACAGATTTCATAAAGCCCTGAATGAAATGGCATGCGCTGCAGAAAGGCTGCTCTTCCTCAGGATTTCTGTTTTCCAGCTCAAACTCAAAGCATCCTTAAATCAGGACACATTAATGCCATGAGAAATGAAGAAATGAAGTCTTGTTTCCTGAGGAACTGAAGAGAATGAAGTGAGTTTGAGCTCAAAACAAGAGCAGATCTCTGTCATTGGGTGTGGAATGACTCTCATTTGAATGAAGTTGATGTTTAATGACACATCGGCTGAGATTTGCTCCGGTTTTAATCATAAAATCACAAGATTCTCAAACTTTAAGATATTTTTGTGAAATGAAGTAAAAAGTGAAAACTTAAACCACGAGACTGATGTTCATTCCTGTTGAGACGGAGGTGCTCACATAGAACCACATTTAGGCCCGGAGCAGGTGGTTTGGATCCCTCCGTGCCCTTTGACCCCTCATGTGTAAACTGGGTGTCAGGAGCAGGAGGCGTCGCTGAAGCTGTTTGGACGGGCCCCTGAGAGCCGCCGCGGCCCCTCAGCTTCTTCTGCTTGGTGTTTTAACCGTTTTAACGATGCCTTTACCCTCTCCATGGAAACAACGAAAACGTGAACGTGAAGTTCGCACATGCGTGTTGCGTGTCCGCGGGGCGTCTACTGGCCTGGCATCAGAATACAGCCGTATCAGACAACGTTTGACGTTTTTACTAGGACTCTGTGAATATATAGTAAAGTGTCTTTTATTCCTGTGATCAAAGCATCGTTACTCCAGTCTGCAGTGTCACATGACCCTTCACAAATCATTCAATATGAGGATTTATGATTATTATCAGTGATGGATTCTGAAGAATGGAAAGTGTTTGAGTGTAATGTGTCCTTGATGAATAAGTGTTAATTTCTGCCAGAATCTCAAGCGTTTGAAGTGTGTGTTCTGCTGTTGTGTGTGGAGACGCTGAGACGAGTTCGTGAAGGTGCTGACGGTGTGTGTTCTGGTGTGTGTGTTTCAGAACGAGCAGCAGTTGGACTGTGCGCTGGACCTGATGAGGCGTTTGCCTCCGCAGCAGATCGAGAAGAACCTCAGCGACCTCATCGACCTGGTGTGTGTGAAGTGTGTGTGAAGTGTGTGTGAAGTGTGTGTGAAGTGTGTGTGAAGTGTGTGTGAAGTGTGTGTGAGGTGTGTGTGTGAGGTGTGTGTGTGAGAAGTGTGTGTGTGTGTGAGAGTGTATGTGTGTGTGTGTGTGTGTGTGAGAAGTGTGTGTGTGTGTGTGAGAAGTGTGTGTGTGTGTGTGAGAAGTGTGTGTGTGTGTGTGTGAGAAGTGTGTGTGTGAGAAGTGTGTGTGTGTGTGTGTGTGTGTGTGTGTGTGTGTGTGTGTGAGAAGTGTGTGTGTGTGTGAGAAGTGTGTGTGTGTGTGTGTGTGAGAAGTGTGTGTGTGTGTGAGAAGTGTGTGTGTGTGTGAGAAGTGTGTGTGTGAGAAGTGTGTGTGTGTGTGTGAGAAGTGTGTGTGTGTGTGTGAGAAGTGTGTGTGTGTGTGAGAAGTGTGTGTGTGTGTGTGTGAGAAGTGTGTGTGTGTGTGTGTGTGTGTGTGTGTGTGAGAAGTGTGTGTGTGTGTGTGTGAGAAGTGTGTGTGTGTGTGTGTGAGAAGTGTGTGTGTGTGTGAGAAGTGTGTGTGTGTGAGAAGTGTGTGTGTGAGAAGTGTGTGTGTGAGAAGTGTGTGTGTGTGTGAGAAGTGTGTGTGTGTGAGAAGTGTGTGTGTGTGAGAAGTGTGTGTGTGTGAGAAGTGTGTGTGTGTGAGAAGTGTGTGTGTGTGAGAAGTGTGTGTGTGTGAGAAGTGTGTGTGTGTGAGAAGTGTGTGTGTGTGAGAAGTGTGTGTGTGAGAAGTGTGTGTGTGTGTGTGAGAAGTGTGTGTGTGTGTGTGAGAAGTGTGTGTGTGTGTGTGTGAGAAGTGTGTGTGTGTGTGTGTGAGAAGTGTGTGTGTGTGTGTGTGAGAAGTGTGTGTGTGTGTGTGTGAGAAGTGTGTGTGTGTGTGTGTGAGAAGTGTGTGTGTGTGTGAGAAGTGTGTGTGTGTGTGAGAAGTGTGTGTGTGTGTGAGAAGTGTGTGTGTGAGAAGTGTGTGTGTGTGAGAAGTGTGTGTGTGTGAGAAGTGTGTGTGTGTGAGAAGTGTGTGTGTGTGAGAAGTGTGTGTGTGTGAGAAGTGTGTGTGTGTGAGAAGTGTGTGTGTGTGAGAAGTGTGTGTGTGTGAGAAGTGTGTGTGTGTGTGTGTGTGTGAGAAGTGTGTGTGTGTGTGTGAGAAGTGTGTGTGTGTGTGTGTGTGAGAAGTGTGTGTGTGTGTGTGTGTGAGAAGTGTGTGTGTGTGTGTGTGTGAGAAGTGTGTGTGTGTGTGTGAGAAGTGTGTGTGTGTGTGTGAGAAGTGTGTGTGAGAAGTGTGTGTGTGTGTGTGTGTGTGTGTGTGAGAAGTGTGTGTGTGTGTGTGAGAGACTTGTGTGTGTGAGACGTGTGTGTGTGAGACGTGTGTGTGTGTGAGACGTGTGTGTGTGTGAGACGTGTGTGTGTGTGAGACGTGTGTGTGTGAGACGTGTGTGTGTGAGACGTGTGTGTGTGAGACGTGTGTGTGTGAGACGTGTGTGTGTGAGACGTGTGTGTGTGAGACGTGTGTGTGTGTGAGACGTGTGTGTGTGTGAGACGTGTGTGTGTGTGAGACGTGTGTGTGTGTGAGACGTGTGTGTGTGTGAGACGTGTGTGTGTGTGAGACGTGTGTGTGTGTGAGACGTGTGTGTGTGTGAGACGTGTGTGTGTGTGTGAGACTTGTGTGTGTGTGTGAGACTTGTGTGTGTGTGAGACTTGTGTGTGTGTGAGACTTGTGTGTGTGTGAGACTTGTGTGTGTGTGAGACTTGTGTGTGTGTGAGACTTGTGTGTGTGTGTGAGACTTGAGTGTGTGTGTGTGTGTGTGTGTGTGAGACGTGTGTGTGTGAGACGTGTGTGTGTGTGTGTGTGTGTGTGTGTGTGAGAGACGTGTGTGTGTGTGTGTGTGAGAGACGTGTGTGTGTGTGTGTGTGTGTGTGTGAGACTTGTGTGTGAGACTTGTGTGTGAGACTTGTGTGTGAGACTTGTGTGTGAGACTTGTGTGTGAGACTTGTGTGTGAGACTTGTGTGTGAGACGTGTGTGTGTGAGACGTGTGTGTGTGTGTGTGTGTGTGTGTGTGTGAGTGAGACTTGTGTGTGTGTGTGTGTGAGTGTGTGTGAGACTTGTGTGTGTGTGTGTGTGTGTGTGTGTGTGAGACGTGTGTGTGTGTGTGTGTGTGTGTGTGTGTGTGTGTGTGAGACTTGTGTGTGTGTGTGAGACTTGTGTGTGTGTGTGTGTGTGTGTGTGTGTGTGTGTGTGTGTGTGTGAGACTTTGTGTGTGTGTGTGTGTGTGTGTGAGACGTGTGTGTGTGTGTGTGTGTGAGACTTGTGTGTGAGACGTGTGTGTGTGTGTGTGTGTGTGTGTGTGAGACGTGTGTGTGTGTGTGAGTGAGACTTGTGTGTGTGTGTGTGTGTGAGTGTGTGTGAGACTTGTGTGTGTGTGTGTGTGTGAGACGTGTGTGTGTGTGTGTGAGTGAGACTTGTGTGTGTGTGTGTGTGTGAGTGAGACTTGTGTGTGTGTGTGTGTGTGTGTGAGACTTGTGTGTGAGACGTGTGTGTGTGTGTGTGTGTGTGTGTGTGTGTGTGTGTGTGTGTGTGTGTGTGTGAGACTTGTGTGTGAGGTTTGTGTGTGTGTGTGTGAGACTTGTGTGTGAGACGCGTGTGTGTAAAACGTGAGTGTGTGACTTTGTGTGAGAGTGTGACGTGTGTGTGTGAGAGAGAGTGTGACGGTGTGTGTGAGAGTGTGACGGGGTGTGTGTGTGTGTGAGAGTGTGACGGTGTGTGTGAGAGTGTGACGTGTGAGGGTGTGACGTGTGCGTGAGTGGTAGAGTGGCGTGTGTGTGTGTGTGAGACGTGTGTGTGACTGTGACGTGTGTGTGAGTGTGTGTGTGTGTGACTGTGACGTGTGTGCGTGAGTGGTAGAGTGACGTGTGTGAGAGAGTGTGACGTGTGTGTGTGTGTGTGAGAGAGAGTGTGACTGTGTGTGTGGATTACAGGAGCTGTTCAAACCTCTTCTTATTCATATTTTAGTTTGTCATTTTTAACTTTTCTAAAACACATTTACACAGAATATTAATCATGTAAAGTAAATGAATTAACATAAAAACACAAAGTTGCTGACAGCTTTTTGTCATTTGTTTTCCTATTTTATTCTTTTAGAGTTTAATTTAATTGTATTTGGGTTTTATTCAGTAAAACATATTTCAACATTTCTCATATTCATCAATCGAAATAAAGATGAACTAAAATATTCAGAGTAAACTTGAGCAACTTCATCTTTAATAACTTTAATATCTAATATTTCTTTATTTAATTTATTGTGAAGTGTTCATGTTTTGACTTTGCACCCTGTTTTTGAGAGTGTAGCGCACATGTTGTGGGTTGGCTGAGTTCTTGACCTCTGACCCTCAGCTTTCCGTTGTTAGCTGTTGTTAGCGCTGGTGTCAGTCACGCAGCAGGAGCGTTTGCTCGGATCGCGTGTGTGTGACGTTCAGTAATGAGTGTCCGACTGTGTATGTGTGTGTGTGTGTGTAGGTGCCCAGCCTGTGTGAAGACCTGCTGTCGTCCGTGGATCAGCCGCTGAAGATCGCTCGTGATAAAGTCGTGGGCAAAGACTATCTGCTGTGCGACTACAACCGCGACGGCGACTCCTACAGGTCTCACACTCCACACACTCCACACACTCCACACACTCCACACACTCCACACACTCCACACACTCCACACACTCCACACACTCTTACTCTTTTATTTGATAAGTTGGTAATGTTATTTGATTACCACTGTTTTTAATTATAAAACTGTATTAAATCACAACCCAGAAGAATTAAAACATTAAAAAATAAACCATTTAATAGCATCCTATTATTTTAAACATTTTGATCAAATTAAGTTGTTCCAGTTTTTTGGATTAAATGTGCTATTTGGTTATTAAAGTTTAATTAAACCATTAAAAACAGAATCCAGAAAACGGAATTTGGGGAAACAAAATGTATTTAATAGGGCCCTAAAAAAACTCTCTTAAACTTTTAATAAATTGTTAAATTTGAATTAGTTAGACATGCTTTTTGAAATGTAACCATTAAAATGTGATCCAAAAGGATTAAAACGGGAAAACTGTAAAAAAAAAAAAAAAATGTAATCCAAGAAATCCAGGAAAATTCAAAAGTAATCTAGGAAGATAGAATAAAAAAGAGAATTTTTTTTACAAGTTTCATGATTTCAATTAATTAGATGCTTTTTGATTTACACCGTCGAACCTGTCTGCTGATGTCACGTACGTGTGTGTGTGTGTGTGTGTGTGTGTGTGTGTGTGTCAGATCCCCCTGGAGTAATAAATACGAGCCTCCGATCGACGATGGTGCCATGCCGTCCGCGCGCCTGCGTAAACTGGAGGTGGAGGCCAACAACGCCTTCGACCAGTACAGAGACCTGTGAGTACAAGCCCCTCCCCCCTCCGCTGTCGCGCTGCCATTGGCTGACGCGCTCTGCTCCTCCCACAGGTACTTTGAGGGCGGGGTTTCCTCCGTCTACCTGTGGGATCTGGATCACGGCTTCGCCGGCGTCATCCTCATTAAGAAAGCCGGCGACGGCTCCAAGAAGATCAAGGGATGCTGGGACTCCATCCATGTGGTGGAGGTGCAGGTGAGACACACATCCAGTGTGTATGTGTGTGTGTGTGACATGCAGGAAGAGTCGTGTAGTGACATCTGAATGGTGTGTGTGTTTCAGGAGAAGTCCAGCGGCCGCACGGCTCACTATAAACTCACATCCACCGTCATGCTGTGGCTGCAGACCACCAAAACCGGCTCTGGAACCATGAACCTGGGCGGCAGCCTCACCCGACAGGTAACGCCCGCTCCTCTTATAGCCGCGGTGTCCCGTTACTGTGCGCCGCTGACCTATGTGTCTCTCTTAGATGGAGAAAGATGAGACGGTCGGTGAATCCTCCCCTCACATCGCCAACATCGGCCGCCTGGTGGAGGTGATTCACACACACACACGCTTCTGTGCTAGTTTAGGTTACACGTGTCGTCATACATGCTGAAACTGTGTGTGTGTGTGTCAGGACATGGAGAACAAGATCCGCTCCACTCTCAACGAGATTTACTTCGGCAAGACCAAGGATATCGTCAACGGTCTGAGGTACGCCAGCATTTCTCACACACAGATGATACACACTTCACTTCCTGTGACCTTCTGGATCACTGTTTCCTCAATCTGCAGCGTCACCACAACAGAAGAGCTGTCCTCGCTGGCTGAACAACTGATTCTTTTAATGAACCGACTCACTGATTGTGAATCCCTCTGATGACTGCCTGAACTGGACATAGTTCTTGATTCACTCGTGTTCAAACTCAAAATGAACTAACAGCTAGAGTGATCCGAATCATGAATGAGTGATTCTTTTAATGAACCGACTCACTGATTGTGAATCATCTGATGACTCCCTGAACTGGACATAGTTTTTGATTCACTCGTGTTCAAACTCAAAATGAACCAACAGCTAGAGTGATCCGAATCATGAATGAGTGATTCTTTTAATGAACCGACTCACTGATTGTGAATCATCTGATGACTCCCTGAACTGGACATAGTTTTTGATTCACTCGTGTTCAAACTCAAAATGAACCAACAGCTAGAGTGATCCGAATCATGAATGAGTGATTCTTTTAATGAACCGACTCACTGATTGTGAATCATCTGATGACTCCCTGAACTGGACATAGTTCTTAATTCACTCGTGTTCAAACTCAAAATGAACCAACAGCTAGAGTGATCCGAATCATGAATGAGTGATTCTTTTAATGAACCGACTCACTGATTGTGAATCCCTCTGATGACTCACTGAACTGGACATAGTTCTTAATTCACTCGTGTTTAAACTCAAAATGAACCAACAGCTAGAGTGATCCGAATCATGAATGAGTGATTCTTTTAATGAACCGACTCACTGATTGTGAATCATCTGATGACTCCCTGAACTGGACATAGTTTTTGATTCACTCGTGTTCAAACTCAAAATGAACCAACAGCTAGAGTGATCCGAATCATGAATGAGTGATTCTTTTAATGAACCGACTCACTGATTGTGAATCCCTCTGATGACTCACTGAACTGGACATAGTTCTTAATTCACTCGTGTTCAAACTAAAAATGAACCAACAGCTAGAGTGATCCGAATCATGAATGAGTGATTCTTTTAATGAACCGACTCACTGATTGTGAATCCCTCTGATGACTCACTGAACTGGACATAGTTCTTAATTCACTCGTGTTCAAACTAAAAATGAACCAACAGCTAGAGTGATCCGAATCATGAATGAGTGATTCTTTTAATGAACCGACTCACTGATTGTGAATCATCTGATGACTCCCTGAACTGGACATAGTTCTTGATTCACTCGTGTTCAAACTCAAAATGAACCAACAGCTAGAGTGATCCGAATCATGAATGAGTGATTCTTTTAATGAACCGACTCACTGATTGTGAATCCCTCTGATGACTCACTGAACTGGACATAGTTCTTAATTCACTCGTGTTCAAACTAAAAATGAACCAACAGCTAGAGTGATCCGAATCATGAATGAGTGATTCTTTTAATGAACCGACTCACTGATTGTGAATCATCTGATGACTCCCTGAACTGGACATAGTTCTTGATTCACTCGTGTTCAAACTCAAAATGAACCAACAGCTAGAGTGATCCGAATCATGAATGAGTGATTCTTTTAATGAACCGACTCACTGATTGTGAATCCCTCTGATGACTCACTGAACTGGACATAGTTCTTAATTCACTCGTGTTCAAACTAAAAATGAACCAACAGCTAGAGTGATCCGAATCATGAATGAGTGATTCTTTTAATGAACCGACTCACTGATTGTGAATCCCTCTGATGACTCACTGAACTGGACATAGTTCTTAATTCACTCGTGTTCAAACTCAAAATGAACCAACAGCTAGAGTGATCCGAATCATGAATGAGTGATTCTTTTAATGAACCGACTCACTGATTGTGAATCATCTGATGACTCCCTGAACTGGACATAGTTCTTGATTCACTCGTGTTCAAACTCAAAATGAACCAACAGCTAGAGTGATCCGAATCATGAATGAGTGATTCTTTTAATGAACCGACTCACTGATTGTGAATCATCTGATGACTCCCTGAATTGGACATAGTTCTTGATTCACTCGTGTTCAAACTCAAAATGAACCAACAGCTAGAGTGATCCGAATCATGAATGAGTGATTCTTTTAATGAACCGACTCACTGATTGTGAATCCCTCTGATGACTCACTGAACTGGACATAGTTCTTAATTCACTCGTGTTCAAACTCAAAATGAACCAACAGCTAGAGTGATCCGAATCATGAATGAGTGATTCTTTTAATGAACCGACTCACTGATTGTGAATCATCTGATGACTCCCTGAACTAGACATAGTTTGATTCACTCGTGTTCAAACTCAAAATGAACCAACAACTCGTACCGTTGTACTTGAGACTCATGAATCATGAATCAGTGTCGTTAATCACTTCAGATCAGTGTTATTTTACTTTTTATTTTAGTTTTATTAGCTTTTATTTTTATGTTTTCATGTTATTTTTAGTCTTTTCATTGTGTGCTTTTGTCATTTTATTAGGTTTAATGTTTTAGAAACGTTTATTAGTTTTAGGTTCAGATTCGTAAGCTGTGGAACGGTAACTTTTGTGTTCGTGAGTCTTCTAATGAACTGGTTCAGAAGAGTCATTTGGTTGTGAATCAGCCAGGCGGAACTGAATAGATTTGCGTGTTTTCCTTCTAATAATCAGGCAATCTGCATTTTCACCCACGTTTCTCATAGGAACCACAACAGTTTGGGTTTTTAAGAGTCGTTTACTCCACGTTACAAATAAAATGCTCAAGTGTTTTTGTTTCATTGTTCTGGTCGCAAATGGATTCGTTCAACAAAACTGTTTAATTTACAGACTCATCATCTGTAGTGTTGTTCCTGTTGAGGTGTCCCCATATTTCTCGACTGTTTTTCATTCCTCTGTCTGTCTGTCTGTCTGTCTCTTCACCCGTCTCTCTCTCTCCCTGTCGTTGGCTCGGCGGCTCCAGATCTATCGAGTCTCTTCCTGATAATCAAAAGTACCGTCAGTTGCAGCGGGAGCTCTCTCAGGTTCTGACCCAGCGTCAGATCTACATTGACTAGGGTCAGAGGCGTTTGCGTGTGTGTGTTTGCCTGCGCGACTCCTTAACAAACACACTAACTGCATGCAGGTGCATTCTGGGTACAGCTCACCCATATTAATGTGTGAGAAGCCCGTGCAGATTCATGAGGTTGATTCGGTTTGTGATGTGTAAATGCGTGTGTGTTCTTCTCTCATGTGTTTGTCCGGGTGTTTTTCAGGAGCGTCCAGACGCTGGCGGATAAATCGAAGCAGGAGGCTCTGAAGAACGACCTGATGATAGCGCTTAGCCAACGCAAACAGCAGAGCTAGAGACGCCACCTGCCCGTCTCTCTCTCCGTCTGTCTCTCCACCTCACATCTGTCTGTCTGTCTGTGGAAAACCAATGAAAAAGGAGAAAAGGCTTTTTGTTTTTGTATTTCAGCTACGTTTCACTGCACCTGTCTCTCTCTCTGCCTGTCTGTCTCTCTGGTCTGTAATCATGTAGTATTAAGACAGTGCTGGTTGTTTCTGTCTGATTGGTGACATCACAGTGGGGGCGGAGCTTTTCTCCTGCCATCAGAAGAACACGTTTTCTCCACCCTAGTCAGAAATACACGCGGAGCCGCAGAGAGGCGGGTGATATATAAATATATATATATAAATATACATGTATTATGACCTTTACCATTTAATATTGCTGTTAATATTAAACGTTCTGTTTACACAGGCGAGCGAGCGAGTGTGTGTGTGTGTGTGTGTGTGTGTGTGTGTGTGAGTTGAATCTCTGTGTCATTAACAAAAGCAGCAAACATATTCTTCCTGTCTCTCTGTCCATCTGGGAGCGTCAGACGGTTTCGTTGTTTCTTCGGGGTGGATTATTATTTGTCAAGTTTATTTTTTTTTTCTTTTGGTCGTTTGTTTTTTGTAAAGCTTACAGTTTGTTGTTTTAGGGCCTCCAGCAACAATAAAAACAGGAAAAAACTAACTGTGTTATGTTTGTTTAAAAGGTTTTACTGTCAAATGCTTTGGTGCTCATGTCTCTCTTTCTTACATAATAAAGTCAATTACAGGCTAATCAATATTTCATTATTAATTTGCCCGGATAATGTCCAGTCAGTCGGTCATTATCACAGTTTATACACACATCTCTTATCTTCTGATAACTGATCATATCTTAATGAAATAATCGCATAGAAAATATGTGGTTTATGAAGGGAACTTCAGACATGTCAAGACAAACCTATAGCCTTCAATAAATAGCATTTAATGTTCAAACTGATTGTTTTTACGACTCTCTAGTAATTATATTAATTCTTTCTCGTTATTATAATTACTTTAGATAATTATCTATTCATTTTTGGGACGAAATTTGCAATTTTTTTATCCTGAGGGGGTAAAAGCGCGCGAGTCTTTACCGAGGCGTTGCTGGGCAGATTAGAATATTTCATAAAATATGTGAAAACTTTAGTTAAGCCATACAATCATATCCGGTAGAGTTCATCAGCACTCATCTGTAATGTAAAGGTTCAGTAGATCACGTACTATTTTTCTCAGGCTCGTAGACTTTTCTTCACGTTATCCGGTAGAACGCCGCACTCTATCGGTGGGCCAATACAAACGCAACTTACAGGTCACGTGCAGCTGTTGACGTAAACGCTTCGGCGTAGTATATGTTAATATTAAACCGTATTGGTATTTAAATATTATGTACCACACAAAAAAACACTAATTATTCAAAGTTAAGATAATATATTTTACCTATTTGTGAGGTAAGACGGAATAAATGCGCATGCGCTGACATGTTCGGGACAGCAGGAGGCGCCAAGATAACATTTCTGGAGTAAAAAACAAACAAATCATAAAATATTATTTAAACAGCTTGGCTCTAATGCGCCAGTCACACAAAACACACGCTCACGCGCGGGAGAATGTTATCCGAAAACAAAACTGACTTTTTAAAAGTGTTTTGTTTGTTTTGCATTTCTGTTTAATTTTACAATGGATTACTTATTTCACTCTAAAAATACACACTGGGATGTTAAAACCCATGTTTGGGTCAAATATGGACAAACCCAACCGTTTTTTAAATATTTTTTTTAAACCCAACGGTTGTTTTTGTCCATAGTTGACCCAAAGATGGGTTGAAACAACCCAGCGAGTGTTATTTTTATAGTTTGTGCCGTCATATGCATATATTAAACAAATAACCCAACCAAACTATCAGTCATACAAGCGTCCGGTTTTTAATTAGCCTATTGTTTGGCGGTTTAGTGGATTTTGAACATAACGGTCATTTTTTAAACGTCTAAACGGTTTATTGGTTGTGCGAACGTTAACATTCCATTTGATCATTTTGCAATCATTATAAGAAATGTTACTTTTGATGAACGTTCTGAAACTAGTAGTAACGTTTATAAAACAAATAGACAAACGTTCCATGAATAATGGTTTTGTGGTAAGGTTTTGAGAACATTATTAAAGACCAGATAACTTTGAACGTACGTTATATTAACATTGCAGGAAGAACGTCTGTTGAGAATTTAAGAGATCCCTGTTATCTATTATTTGCATCTTTATAGCTTTTCTGGAACTTGCCAGCTTTGTCTATTTAAGTGCATTTAATAATGCAACAACTTCGACGCTCTTTTGATGACAAAGAGTCTCTAATACAATATTTTATTGCGTTCTTTATTCAGGAAAATGTCTTGATGTGCCTCTCCAGAGCAGATATTTTCTGAATAGCATCGGCGGGGTGTCGTGGGGCAGTTGCCCTTTTAAGATCTGCCCCCACTGCACCCACAGCCACCAACCTCCCCCTCTCCCTCTCTTTCTCTCTCTCCCGACGCTCTGAATCAGGTTTATGTTAATGATCCCCCTCCCCGGATTCACGAACCGTTTCCACTGGAGGTGTGTGCGTGACCGCAGTGCGTGGATCAGCATGGAGACTCCACACGCCAACTTTGAGGGAGAAAACTGGATTTAATTCATTCGCCGTGGAAGAGGAGCAGCGATGAAGTGGGATTTATTGCTCTTCGTTTTCGGGTGGTGTAAACTCCCGTGGCTCGTGGATTGTTTCGTTGTTCATGTGAGTGAGGATGCGGGACCCGGCACTGCGATCGCCGATCTGGAGAGCAGAAGCGCCTCTTGCGCGCTGGACCAGCTCATGCTGCCCCGGTTCGCGGAGAGTTTTCTGCGCGCGGATGCGGGAGTGCTCACATTCTCGGGCGCTTTGAACTGCGACTCTGTTCTTTTGAACCCGTTCACTGTGCACGCGGTCGTGGACTGTGCGGACAACGCGTCCGGGTTTAGGCACCTTCTAACCAGCCAGTATAATGTGCACGTTCACGGAAAGAACTGCCCGAACAAACGCCAACGGGAAGAAAAACTAGACGTGGAGATTATAAGTTTAATAGATGCTTCAGAGTGCCGCGAGGCGGACACCGCTGTGTTCCGTGTGCTTGATGTGTTACCGGGCAACCCCTCGCACTGTAACGTAACCGGGACTTCAGCGCTTTACGTCTCCAACGGGCGGCTGTTTACTTCCGCTCCGCTGTGTTTCACTCGCGACTCTCTGCTGGAGTTTCAACTGCGCTGCGTGGGACGCGCGGGTGTCGCGCATGCGCACTGGCGCGTGGGTCGCGGCCCCTTCACACAAACACACCTGAGGAAGTTACTTCAGCGGGCCGCGCGCTCAGACTCGGGGCTGCTGAGCAGGAGGAGAAGGAACGTCAACAATAACCCTCAGTTTCAGCCTCCCATGTATCAGGTGTCCGTTCCAGAGAATCAACCATCCGGGACTTTTGTTGTTGTTTTAAAAGCAGTTGACCCGGACGAGGGTGACGCTGGCAGGCTGGAGTACTACTTAGAGGCCCTGTTTGATAGTCGGTCCAACAATCTTTTCGCCGTTGACCCAGCGAGTGGAGTCGTTTCCACCGTGGAGATACTGGACAGAGAAACAAAGGACACGCATGTGTTCAGAGTCACGGCTGTGGATCACGGAACGCCACGGCGTACATCCATGGCCACTCTCACCGTAACAGTCAGTGATACGAACGACCACGACCCCGTCTTCGAGCAGCAGGACTATAAAGAGAGCGTGCGCGAAAATCTGGAGATTGGTTACGAGGTCCTGACGGTACGCGCCACGGATGGCGATGCTCCCGTCAACGGAAACATCCTGTATCATTTGCACAACAATGGGACTAGTGACGTGTTCGAGATTGATTCCCGCTCTGGCGTCATACGCACACGAGGTCTGGTCGACCGCGAAACAGTCGAATCCTACGTGCTGCTGGTTGAAGCGAACGACCAAGGGCGCGACCCCGGCCCCCGCAGCGCAACTGCAACTGTCCACATCGTCGTGGAGGACGATAACGACAATGCGCCGCAGTTCAGCGAGAAACGCTACGTCGTTCAAGTTCCCGAAGACCTGACGCCCAACACGGAAATCCTGCAGGTGACGGCGACTGACCAGGACCGCGGGAACAATGCCGTAGTCCATTTCAGCATCATGAGTGGGAACACCAGGGGCCAGTTCTACATCGACGCTCAGACGGGTAAACTGGATCTGGTGAGCCAGCTGGATTACGAGATGAGTAAGGAGTACACGCTTCGCATCCGAGCACAAGATGGCGGACGCCCGCCGCTCTCCAACATCAGCGGCCTCGTCACGGTGCAAGTGCTGGACGTTAACGACAACGCCCCTATATTCGTCAGCACTCCATTCCAGGCTACGGTGCTGGAGAACGTTCCGGTCGGATATTCCGTCATTCACATTCAGGCTGTAGATGCTGATGCTGGAGATAATTCCCGTTTGGAATATCGTCTCACGGAAACCACGCCCAACTTCCCCTTCGCCATCAACAACAGCACAGGCTGGATAGTCGTAGCATCAGAGTTGGACAGAGAAAGCGTGGACTTTTATAACTTCGGAGTGGAGGCGCGAGACCACGGAACGCCAGCCATGTCTTCGTCCGCTAGCATTAGCATGACCATTCTAGACGTCAACGACAACAACCCTGAGTTCACGCAGAAGGCCTACTACATGCGTCTGAACGAGGATGCGGCCGTGGGGACGAGTGTCGTCACCGTGTCCGCTGTCGATCAGGATATCAACAGCGTGGTGACGTATCAGATCTCCAGCGGGAATACAAGAAACCGCTTTTCCATCACCAGCCAGAGCGGTGGAGGCCTGATAACGCTCGCGCTCCCTCTGGACTACAAGCTGGAGCGGCAGTACGCACTCACCGTCACAGCGTCGGACGGCACACGCTTCGACACGGCCAAGGTTCACGTCAACGTCACAGACGCCAACACACACAGGCCCGTTTTCCAGAGCTCCCATTACACCGTGAATATCAACGAGGACCGGCCGATCGCCACCACTGTGGTCATGATCAGCGCCACGGACGAGGACACGGGCGAGAACGCTCGGATTACCTACTTCATGGACGACAGCATCCCTCAGTTCAGCATCGACGCAGACACCGGTGCCGTGACCACACAGATGGAGCTGGACTACGAGGATCAAGTTTCGTACACGCTCGCCATCACAGCTCGAGACAATGGCATCCCGCAAAAATCCGACACCACCTACCTGGAGATCCTGGTGAATGACGTGAACGATAACTCGCCCGTGTTCCTGCGCGACCGCTACATGGGCTCGGTCATGGAGGACATCCCCGTGTTCACCAGCGTTCTGCAGGTGTCCGCAACCGACCGCGACTCGGGGCTCAACGGGCGCGTCTTCTACACGTTCCAGGGTGGAGAGGACGGCGACGGAGACTTCATCATCGAGTCCACCTCGGGGATCGTCCGCACGCTGCGGCGTCTCGATCGAGAAAACACACCTGTCTACAATCTCCAAGCGTTCGCCGTGGATAAAGGTGTTCCGGCACTCAAGACGCCGGTTGACATTCAAGTGACCATTTTGGATGTGAACGACAACCCGCCTGTGTTCGAGAAAGATGAGTTTGATATCTTCGTGGAGGAGAACAGTCCCATCGGGCTGGTGGTGGCACACATATCCGCCTCGGATCCAGACGAAGGCAGTAACGCTCAGATCATGTACCAGATTGTCGAAGGCAACATCCCCGAGGTCTTCCAGCTGGACATCTTCTCCGGAGAGCTCACCGCTCTGACCGACCTAGACTACGAGACACGCTCGGAGTACGTCATCGTGGTTCAGGCCACATCCGCCCCGTTGGTCAGCAGGGCCACGGTCCACATCAAACTCGTCGACAAGAACGACAACGTCCCTGTCCTCAAGAACTTCCAGATTATTTTTAACAACTACGTGACCGATAAGACTAGCAGCTTCCCTTCGGGAGTGATCGGACGGATCCCGGCGCACGACCCGGATGTCTCGGATCAGCTCCACTACAGCTTTGAGGCTGGGAACGAGCTGAATCTGGTGATTCTGAACCGGAGCACCGGAGAGATCCGGCTCAGCCGAGCCCTGGACAACAACAGACCACTGGAGGCGTCCATGAAGATCTCCGTCTCAGGTACGAATCTGTTTCTTTCAGTGCTTGCTTTGCCTCCGCTTGCGTAACATCTGTGCATTTGTAGCTCTCATGATGTATAATACATGACCTTTGGCTCAGTATGAATAAATGAGCGAGTGAATGAGTCGTCTCGCTGCGGGACACGGATGTTGGTGGATCTGTCTCCGTTTCCTTCAGGAAATCCAGAGCACACTATCTGTTAGTCGTGTATAGCGGTCAGTCTTCATGTGATTGCGTGAGTGTGGCCTCTGGGGAAACACGCTTGGCTGGCTTTATATGATTTTTGCTCGTTCTGGCAGAAAGATACATTGCAGGCCAATTATTATGAAGCAAAACTGCAGAAATATGCCTGTTTGTAGAGTTTAAGGGCGCTTATGCTTTCAGGAACGTTGCAATTTGAACCTCAAATGTTTGAATAAGCAGTTATCAGTATATGACTCCAAGACCAAATGTGTGTGTTTGTGAGCCATAAAAACAAGTGGCTCAACTTGCCCCGGGACACCAGCACATCCTTATTGTTGGGCCCTGCTTTACATGCAGTGAAATGCTTCAGCTGCTCTTTGTGTCTGTGGTGCCTGAGGGTCAAAGGTCAGATGGCCAGTGCTGTGTAAGAGCGGTTAGCGTTCGTTAGCTCAGCCCCGATGACTTTGTTTTTCTGCCGCTGAGCCTCGAGAGTGTGTTTAATGAAAGAGGAAGAGCCCCTAGTGACACGAGTGTGTGTGTGTGTGTGTGCGTTTATAGATCGATTCATACATGTGTAACAGCTGGTGCTGCGCCTCACCCAATCAGAGAGCAGGGCGCAGAGCTCGCATCACACCTGCTGAGGAGTGTGTCAGTGCCACGCTGAGAGAGAGAGATGAGTGTGTGTGTATTTGAGAGAGAGAGAGAGAGAGAGAGAGAGAGAGATGGAAATACTGCTGAGAACGAGTGAGTGTGTGTGCGTGTGTGTGTGTGTGTGAGTGAGTGAGTGAGTGAGTGTGTGAGTGTTAGTGTGTGTGTGTGTGAGAGAGAAAGAGAGAGAGAGAGATGGAAATACTGCTGAGAACGAGTGTGTGTGTTTGAGAGTGTGTGTGCGTGTGTGTGTGTGAGTGAGTGAGTGAGTGTGTGAGTGTTAGTGTGTGTGTGTGTGTGTTAGTGTGTGTGTGTGAGAGAGAAAGAGAGAGATGGAAATACTGCTGAGAACGAGTGTGTGTGTTTGAGAGTGAGTGAGTGTGTGTGTGTGTGTGTGAGAGAGAGTGTGTGAGTGTGAGTGTGAGAGAGAGTGTGTGTGTGTGTGTGTGTGAGAGAGAGAGTGTGTGTGTGTGTGAGAGAGTGAGTGTGTGAGTGAGTGTTAGTTTGTGAGTGTTAGTGTGTGTGTGTGTGATGGAGTTTTGGTTCCTTGCCACTGTCGCCTCTGGCTTGCTCAGTTGGGGACACTAAATTTTCAAATAAATATCCAAATAAATTTAATTACTAAACTAAATGATATCAACTACATTACTTGAATATACACTCACCTAAAGGATTATTAGGAACACCTGTTCAATTTCTCATTAATGCAATTATCTAATCAACCAATCACATGGCAGTTGCTTCAATGCATTTAGGGGTGTGGTCCTGGTCAAGACAATCTCCTGAACTCCAAACTGAATGTCAGAATGGGAAAGAAAGGTGATTTAAGCAATTTTGAGCGTGGCATGGTTGTTGGTGCCAGACGGGCCGGTCTGAGTATTTCACAATCTGCTCAGTTACTGGGATTTTCACGCACAACCATTTCTAGAGTTTACAAAGAATGGTGTGAAAAGGGAAAAACATCCAGTATGCGGCAGTCCTGTGGGCGAAAATGCCTTGTTGATGCTAGAGGTCAGAGGAGAATGGGCCGACTGATTCAAGCTGATAGAAGAGCAACTTTGACTGAAATAACCACTCGTTACAACCAAGGTATGCAGCAAAGCATTTGTGAAGCCACAACACACACAACCTTGAGGCAGATGGGCTACAACAGCAGAAGACCCCACCGGGTACCACTCATCTCCACTACAAATAGGAAAAAGAGGCTACAATTTGCACGAGCTCACCAAAATTGGACAGTTGAAGACTGGAAAAATGTTGCCTGGTCTGATGAGTCTCGATTTCTGTTGAGACATTCAGATGGTAGAGTCAGAATTTGGCGTAAACAGAATGAGAACATGGATCCATCATGCCTTGTTACCACTGTGCAGGCTGGTGGTGGTGGTGTAATGGTGTGGGGGATGTTTTCTTGGCACACTTTAGGCCCCTTAGTGCCAATTGGGCATCGTTTAAATGCCACGGCCTACCTGAGCATTGTTTCTGACCATGTCCATCCCTTTATGACCACCATGTACCCATCCTCTGATGGCTACTTCCAGCAGGATAATGCACCATGTCACAAAGCTCCAATCATTTCAAATTGGTTTCTTGAACATGACAAT
>CM077217.1:1036811-1056811 GCA_039654625.1 Rhinogobio ventralis
AACAGGAAAATAATGAACAGAATTTGATTGGGCTGTACAGCCGCTCTGGAGAAAACGCTGATGTCATCAGCTCATTTCAATTATCATATATATTCAAGTAATGTAGTTGATATAGTTAATTTAGTAATTAAATTTATTTGGATATTTATTTGAACATTTTGTGTCCCCAACTGAGCAAGCCAGAGGCGACAGTGGCAAGGAAGCAAAACTCCATCAGGTGTCCTAATGGAGAAAAATAAACCTTGGGAGAAACCAGGCTCAGTCGGGGTGCCAGTTCTCCTCTGGCCAATTAACAAACAGTGTATGATTATTATTTTGGCAGCCTTATAGGTCAGAAGTAATATTAGATCGGATTATTCGAAAGATCGGAGGCATCACGCCGGGTTTATTGAGGATGGCGTGTCAATTAAACAATTATTAAATAGGAATATTCTAAATATTGGAGTCATCACGCCGGAGATGGATCCATTGAGGATGCCATGTCGATTAACAATTTCAGGGGCGAGTCTAATTGACACGGTCTCTGCAGACACTTCAGGGATGCGTTGGTAATGTCTGGGCGCAGGTCCACCATCTGATCTGGATACGGGCCGGATCCGGCTGACTGCAGTAAACCTCGGGATAAACAGAGAGACTAACATTAGCGTAGATGCCATTCCTCTTATGATGTAACGAGTACATCAGGTGTTATGGGAAGTGTTCCCGGTTCCGGCTGACCTAGTTAATGCAGCCTAACAATTTGAATAAAATCTAAATTAAAATGTTTTATGTGTATGCCATAGTAAAGAGATGCGTTTTTAGTCTAGATTTAAACTGACAGAGTGTGTCTGCTTCCCGAACAATGCTAGGAAGGCTGTTCCAGAGTTTGGGTGCTAAATAGGAAAAGGATCGACCGCCTGCAGTTGATTTTGATATTCTAGGTATTATCAACTGGCCAGAGTTTTGAGACCGCAATAGACGTGATGGAGTATAATGCGTTAAGAGCTCGCTCAAGTACTGGGGAGCTAAACCATTTAGTGCTTTGTAAGTAATTAGCAAGATTTTAAAATGTATGCGATGTTTAATAGGGAGCCAGTGCAGTGTTGACAGAACCGGGCTAATATGGTCATACTTCCTGGTTCTAGTAAGAACTCGAGCTGCTGCGTTTTGGACCAGCTGCAGTTTATTTATTAAGCGAGCGGGGCAACCACCCAGTAGAGCATTACAATAATCTAAAGTGAAGCATGCAAATGAACAGATTCATTTTAGCGACCGATTCAAATGAACCAATTCAAAATAAACAATTAATTTAAGTAAATCGTCCAATGAACCAATTCATTTAAGTGAATCATCTAAATTAAAATAAGCTCTTTCTGTAAACTTTTTCTTCGAGTTAGTTGCGTTGCTGTTTTTTAGTTTGTTACTCCGCTGAAGATCTGCAGAATGATTCAGATGTTGATTCTTCTGTGCCTGCAGATGGAGTTCACTCCGTGTCGGCTCAGTGTCTGCTGCAGGTCACCGTCATCACAGACGAGATGCTCTCCAACAGCATCACGCTGCGACTGGCCAACACGTCCCAGGAGCGCTTCCTCTCGCTCCTATTGGCTCAGTTCCTGGAGGGCGTGGCCCGCGTTCTCTCTGCGTCCCGTGAGGACGTGGTGGTCTTCAATATCCAGGACGACACGGACGTCAACGCCAGCATTCTGAACGTCAGCCTGTCCGTGGCCCTGCCGGGCGAGGGGTCGCGGGGTGGCGGGGTCAGTCCGGCCCGGCTGGGGCGCAGCAGCGGAGGCGAGGTGGAGTTCTTCGGGTCGGAGGAGCTGCAGGAGCGTCTGTATCTGAACCGCAGTCTGCTGGCACAGATCTCCTCACAGGAGGTGCTCCCGTTCGACGACAACATCTGCCTGCGCGAGCCGTGCGAGAACTACATGAAGTGTGTGTCCGTGCTGAAGTTCGACAGCCTGGCGCCGTTCGTGGCGTCCGACACCATCCTGTTCCGCCCCATCCATCCGATAGCAGGGCTGCGGTGCCGCTGTCCGCTCGGCTTCACGGGCGACTACTGCGAGACAGAGATCGACCTGTGCTACTCCAAACCCTGCGGCGCGCACGGCGTCTGCCGCAGCCACGAGGGCGGGTTCACTTGCGAGTGTCTCCATGACTACACAGGTAAGAGGGGGCGGAGCCTCTGCAGACACACACACTATGAATCATTCATGTTGTTCTCATAAGAGCGCAGTGAAAGGTTTATGAGGAATCACGTCCGTGGGTAGAGGTCATAATGTCCGTCTCTGCGTGTGAAGCCCTCAGGTGTGATGTGATTGCTCCAGCACTCAGAACCTGAAGAGAAATGGCTTTATACTGCAGTCACTCATTCTGAGCTCAGCCCATCAGAACACTCGTTAATCACAGAGATAAGAGATCATCAGAGAAGATATTATGATCAGGGATGTAATGGAGTGAGAAAAGATGATCAGAGGTGAGATGTGATGATGATGAACAACCCTAAATATTGTGAGCTTATATGATAAATGATTTGAGATGTTCCTCGTTTGGATAAAAGTGTGAATTAAATGAATAATGAGATGATGTGAAGTGTGTGTGAGCGGACGTGTGCTCTTCAGTCAGACGTAATTAATGAGATTCCAATCATCTCTGATCTAATGTAGGCCAGATTGTGTTTGTCCTCTGAGGATCTTCTTCACAGAAAGTCTTCACTCTTACTGTGGTTTGCTCTAAAAGTAATACTGCAGATGAAGTGTGTTGTACAGCTCTTTTAACATGACATGCCCACATGTTATCATTACATAAGATCTGCTGAGTGCTGCGGTGTGTGTGTGTGTGTGTGTGTGTGTGTGTGTGGGGGCTGCCTGACAGAAGAGTGTGTGTAGGTGTTCAGGTGTGTGGGAGCTTCAGCATCAAACCCAGTGTGTGTTTGTAGAGGTATTATAAGCACTATGAACCGTCTCTCTCTCTCGCTCCTGCTGTCCTGCCAGCTGCTCCTCTGAGTGTGTGTTAGTGTTATTTAACATGTTTGCGAGCAGTGTGTTGGGCAGAGACTTGTCTCATCTCTCATGAGATCTGTTCATTTTGATAAGATGAATCATTTATACTGCGGCTAGAGAGAGAGACAGAGAGAGCGTGTGTGTTAATAATTGATGTGAGACACTGAACACACTGAACTGATGTGATGATGTTTCTTCAGGTCATGAATCTCAGTACTGTCGCTTCAGCGTCTTCTCCTGTAAGTACTTCTGTATTACAACGAGCCAGATAATAATCGCACGCATAGAATGTCCATCATCCATTTTAGTGAGTCACTTTAAACGAACAGTTAAATGATTCATTTGAATCATTGCTCAACAGTACCCACGCAGGAGGGGACAATCTCGCGACCTTGCTCAACGCTCCCTAAAAGTTCTAAAGGTGACGAAAATCCCAAACCTTTACAGAACATTAGGGATGTTCCTAAAGCGTCCTCTTTTGGTTATGAAAGTGCTGCAGTTCAAGGTTCCTGATGTGACTTTAAAATACGTTGCATTATGGTTATTCTATGGTCACATGGCAACGTTACAAAGAGGATATTTGGGATGTTAACAGAGCGTTCCCATACGGTTCCCTGTTAGTCTGATGGACGTTTAATTCGTCTCTACACTACATTCCCATAACGTTTGCAGGACCTTTAGGGGACCAACCTAGAATGTGATTTTTTGGCCTGTTTAGGTCCTTCCATCTTATTTACTGAATGTGTTCAGAACATGTGTGTGTGAATCAGTGTACGATGGGCTGCTTTAATGAGGGTCAGTAAAACACAGGATTTGCACAAAAGTTGCTTCTCAAAGATGGATCAGTACCAACTGTTTGCCCAACTTCATATCCAGAACATGTAAGTACCGCATGTTATATTTTGTGAATGAGCTGGTTAGGACGCTGACGGCTAATGTGGCTAAAGTTAGCATTGCCTCTGACTGCATTCACAGAGATCAGAGTCATTAGTTTCATTTTTAAGAAGTAATAAAAGTGCACTTCTGAATTGTACAGGCGTGAGCATTTCTCTGTGAATGCAGTCAGAGACAATGGTAGCTTTAGCCACATTAGCACATTCAGAAGGGCAAACACACACATTATAAAGTGCAGTACTTACGTGTTCTGGATTGGATCAAGAAATGTTGCTATTGATCCATCTTTGAGAAGCAACATTTGTGCAAATCCTGTGTTTTACTGACCCTCATTTGCAAAGAAATCTGCAAATGTTCCCAGAACGTCCTGAATGTTAACTGAAGCTCCGCCAAATAACGTCCCCAAACCCTTTAAAGAACTCCACATCATGACCATCTGGAACGCTCTGGGAACATTAGCAGGCGATGTCTTTGACACCAGCAGGGACATTCTGAAAACGTTCTGGGAACATAACATTTCCAAATAAAAAATGGTTCCCTAAACGTTCCCAGAACGTCTTGAATGTTCCCTGAAGGTCCGCCAAATAACGTCCCCAAACCCTTTAAAGAACTCCACATGATGACCATCTGGAACGCTCTGGGAACATTAGCAGGCGACGTCTTTGACACCAGCGGGGACATTCTGAAAACGTTCTGGGAACATCAAATTTCCAAATAAAATATGGTTCCCTAAACGTTCCCAGAACGTCCTGAATGTTCCCTGAAGATCCCACAAATAACGTCCCCCAACCCTTTAAAGAACTCCATCCACATCATGACCGTCTCAGAGCGTTCTGGGAACGTTATTAGACGATGTCCTTGACACCAGCGGGGACATTCTGAAAACGTTCTGGGAACATCAAATTTCCAAATAAAATATGGTTCCCTAAACATTCCAAGAACATCCTGAATGTTCCCTGAAGATCCGCCAAATAACGTCCCCTAACGGTTTAAAGAACTCCACATCATGACCGTCTCAGAGCGTTCTGGGAACGTTATTAGACGATGTCCTTGACACCAGCGGGGACATTCTGAAAACGTTCTGGGAACATCAAATTTCCAAATAAAATATGGTTCCCTAAACATTCCAAGAACATCCTGAATGTTCCCTGAAGATCCGCCAAATAACGTCCCCTAACGGTTTAAAGAACTCCACATCACGACCGTCTCAGAGCGTTCTGGGAACATCAAATTTCCAAATAAAATATGGTTCCCTAAACATTCCAAGAACATCCTGAATGTTCCCTGAAGATCCGCCAAATAACGTCCCCTAACGGTTTAAAGAACTCCTCATGATGACCATCTCAGAGCGTTCTGGGAACATCAAATTTCCAAATAAAATATGGTTCCCTAAACGTTCCCAGAACGTCCTGAATGTTCCCTGAAGGTCCGCCACATGACGTCCCCCAACCCTTTAAAGAACTCCACATCATGACCGTCTCAGAGTTCTTTAAAGGGTTAGGGGACGTTATTTGGGATCTTCAGGGAACATTCAGGACGTTCTGGGAGCGTAACATTTCTAGCGGGGTATGTCTTTTTGTAATGAACATTTACTAAAGATGAATCAGAATCAAAATAATGTGAACGAATCATTAGTGATGTCATTGATTTTGACTTTACTGCTGTTCAGGGTGTTAGTTACATAAAATGATTTCAAGTTTTTATGGTGTATTTAGTGTCAGTGTTCAAGTTCAATACTGTTTCCTGCCTCATGAAGTAATTAATTATATAAGCCGATAATTATATATGTAAAACGATACTGCCACTTAACTATCCACCTTTTCTCAGTATCTTGTAGTGTAGTTGAGCACTTTTGTGAAGTAGTTTGACTAGTCTAAAGGAGCAATCTACCGTTTCACAGAAAGCTGAGCCTGTAATTGGACAAAGAGCGTCAGGTCATTAGTCAGTTGATAATGGATGTAAACGAGAGTTTAACGACACTGACCCCGGACTGACCGTGATTGTGGGCTGGTTGGTGTGCGTCAGGTTCACGCAGAACTTCTCAGAGGATTACGTCGAGTGTGTGTGTGTGTATGAATATGGATGAGCTCTTTGATGGGGAGCCCGTATTTAAAGCTCTGACCTCGTTTCCCATCAAAGACCTTCTGAGGGCCAACCAGAGAATCCGACACACACCGCATCAATATTTCATCACAAACTGAGGAAATGTGTGTGTGAACAGGAAGATGGCAACGACTGGCACACACACAAATGTTTCCGTTATGATGAGCGTGACGAATCGTCTTTTGTGTGTCGAACAATCTCGGCTTTGTCTTTCACAACAACACACACACACACACTCACACACGCTCTTCTTCACATTCGTCTTCCTCTGTCTTCGCTCTGTGTGCGTCTCTGGATTTTTACCTCCATCCATAAGAAAGAAATCACAAGTGAGATCTCTTTAGTGTGAGATCAAATGGAGATTACATTGAGAATGTTGTAGTAGTGCAGATTGAATGAATGTAATATTATGGTACGGATCCCTCTAACAAGTGAATTCTCTTTAATATCTCATTTATTTCTCTTTTACAGTAAAGAGACAATATGGAGATCAAATTGAGAATTGAATGAAAATGACTAAATTGATATCATTAAAGCTCTTTAGCATCTCAGTTGTTTCTCTTAGACAGTAATGAGATAAAATGGAGGTCAGATTGAGACATTTGCAGAAAGATGGTGTATGTACTATTTATTGTACTTTCATTATGAGATTAATCTCTTTAACGTCTCGATTGTTTCTCCTGGAGATGAAATTGAGATTTGTAAAGTCTCAGATGTTTCTCCTGAGAAGAAAACCCCAGTTATCTCACATGCGTCTCCTAGTTTGAGAAGAGATCTCAGCAATGTCTCAAGCTCAGGTTTGTTCGAGATCTCAATCTGAACTCAAACATTTCTCCTCTCTTTTGGGTCTGATTCAGGAGAAACATCCGAGACGAAGTTGATACTTCAATGAAGTGTATCTGAGCAACATCTGAGCAGTCAAATGTGTCTAAACTCTTTCTGTCTGTCCGGCAGGTGAGCGGTGTGAGATCTCGTCGCGCTCCGGCCGCTGCGCAGACGGCGTGTGTAAGAACGGCGGGACGTGTCTCAATCTGCTGGTGGGCGGCTTCAGGTGCGAGTGTCCGCCCGGAGGCTTCGAGAAGCCCTTCTGCCTCATGAGCTCCAGGAACTTCCCGCCGCAGACCTTCGTCACCTTCAAGGGCCTTCGGCAGCGCTTCCACTTCACGCTCTCGCTGTCGTGAGTATCAATCTGCTCTTTCACCGATGAAGCCGTCAGACGTGTTTGTTCATTAGTCAGCGAGTCAAAGGGTGTAATGAAGCTCCTTCCTCTGCATGTTTGCTCAGCGTTATATAAACTTTATTCAGCACTATTTATCGCAAATATTTTGATCCCAGATCGTCAGCGCGGCCCCCAGGTCATGTTGATCTGTCAGTCTCCAATGGGAAAACAGATGCGCTGTCCGGAGGCTTTCTTTCTCTCTTTCTCTCACTCTTGTTTGCTGATGAATGCTCTGTCAGGCGTCTGTTTAGCCACTGTATAGACTGTGTGTTTTGCTCGGAGACGTCCGGGACTGATGAGGGCTTTTTCACGAGGGTTGCTCGGCGCTGAGGGGCGATTCTCGGGTGTTTTCTGAAGGTTTAAAGGGTCATACTGTGAGTTTCCAGGACTCAAAACTCTCCATAAACATCCAAAATGAACATTCTGGCGTCAGTGCAAAGATTAATGGCCCGGAGCAATAACTACACCGATCAGGCGTAACATTATGACCGGTGGAGTGAATAACACTGATGATCTCTTCCTCACGGCTCCTGTTAGTGGGTGGGATATATTAGGCAGCAAGTGAACATTTTGTCCTCAAAGTTGATGTGTTAGAAGCAGGAAAAATGGGCAAGCGTAAGGATTTGAGCGAGTTTGACAAGGGCCAAATTGTGATGGCTAGACGACTGGGTCAGAGCATCTCCAAAACTGCAGCTCTTGTGGGGTGTTCCCGGTCTGCAGTGGTCAGGATCTATCAAAAAGTGCTCCAAGGAAGGAACAGTGGAGAACCGGAGACAGGGTCATGGGCGGCCAAGGCTCATTGATGCACCTGGGGAGCGAAGGCTGGCCCGTGTGGTCCGATCAAACAGACGAGCTACTGGAGCTCAAATTGCTCAAGAAGTTAATGCTGGTTCTGATAGAAAGGTGTCAGAATACACAGAGCATCTCAGTTTGTTGCGTATGGGGCTGCATAGCCGCTGACCAGTCAGGGTGCCCATGCTGACCCCTGTCCACCGCCGAAAGCACCAACAGTGGCACGTGAGCATCAGAACTGGACCACGGAGCAATGGAAGAAGGTGGCCTGGTCTGAGGAATCACGTGTTCTTTTACATCACGTGGATGGCCGGGTGCGTGTGCGTGGCTTACCTGGGGAACACATGGCACCAGGATGCCCCACCTCGCAACTTACAGGACTTGGATCTGCTGCTAACATCTTGGTGCCAGATACCACAGCACACCTTCAGGGGTCTAGAGGAGTCCATGCCTCGATGGGTCAGGGCTGTTTTGGCAGCAAAAGGGGGAACAACACAATATTAGGAAGATGGTCATAATGTTATGCCTGATTGGCTGTCAGTGTTTTATCGTTCATCAGCTGTTCTGATAGTGATAGCAGCGATATCGTTATTGTTATAGTTGTGCTGTGTGTATGAAACGAGGCCATGAACCATCGGCGCTGAGGCAGGGATGTTGGGGTGACGCTGAAGGAGAAACGAAGGGTGTGTGTGTCTCTGGAGATGTGATTATTCTCCTCAGTATCCAGGTCAACAGCTCCAAACCCCACGGCTAAACCACAGAAACATGACGTTATATCCAGTATTGAGCTGGAGCTTCTTCTGCTCTGTGTTTTCAGGTTTAATAATAACAGTGTTTGTTTGATTCTGTCTGCTTCTGCTCGTGTTCTGCCGCTGCTGCTCGCTGACCTACTTTAACTTTATAAATGTGAGGCGGATACCTGTGATGATCTGCTGCAGTCGCCGCGGCAACCACTGCCTGCTCTTCACTGTTCATTAATGGTGTTTAACTCATCATCACTAGTGCTAGTGAAGATCACAGAGAGCCCTAGCAACCATTTAGAACACTCAAGCAACCGCATAGCAACCACTCATTGTAGCAGTGAGTTCTGCACTCATGTTTCCTTCAGTGAGTGTGTGTGTGTGTGTGTTTAATCTACTGTTGTTCTTACAGCAGAAACACTGAGTTTAATCTGCGCAGACATGATTTGACTGATAATAGGAATGATGGACTTAAAGATGTATCAGCACACACTCACACACACTCACACACTCACAAACACACATACACTCACACTCACACACACACTCACACACACACACACACACACACACTCAAAAACACACACACACACTCACACACGTTTCTGTCCTCAGGTTTGCGACTCGAGAGCCCAGCGGTCTGCTGCTGTATAACGGACGCTTTAACGAGAAACATGACTTCATCGCTCTGGAGATCGTTAACGAACAGATCCAGCTCACATTCTCCGCAGGTAAACACAATACACACAATAAACAGAATAAAGATAATTTAAACTTTTTATAAGCTCATCCAAGCCTTACATCACCAAGAGCAATGCAAAGCGTGCGATGCAGTGGGGTAAAGCACGCCGCCACTGGACTCTAGAGCAGTGAGACGTGTTCTCTGGAGTGACCAATCACGCTTCTCTGTCTGCCAATCCCATGGACGAGTCTGGGTTTGGCGGTTGCCAGGGGAACGGGACTTGCCTGACTGCATTGTGCCAAGTGTAAAGTTTGGTGGAGGGGGATTATGGGGTGGGGTTGTTTTTCAGGGGTTGGGCTTGGCCCCTTAGTTCCAGTGAAAGGAACTCTTAATGCTTCAGCATACCAAGACATTTTGGACAATTTCATGCTCCCAACTTTGTGGGAACAGTTTGGGGATGGCCCCTTCCTGTCCCAGCATAACTGCGCTCCAGTGCACAAAGCGTCGGTCCATAAAGACATGGATGAGCGAGTTTGGTGTGGAGGAACTTGACTGGCCTGCACAGAGTCCTGACCTCATCCCGATAGAACACCTTTGGGATGAATTAGAGCGGAGACTGCGAGCCAGGCCTTCTCGTCCAACATCAGTGCCTGACCTCACAAATGCGCTTCTAGAAGAATGGTCAAAAATTCCCATAAACACACTCCTAAACCTTGTGGAAAGCCTTCCCAGAAGAGTTGAAGCTGTTATAGCTGCAAAGTGTGGGCCAACTCCATATTAAACCCTACGGATTAGGAATGGGATGGCATTAAAGCTCATGTGCATGTAAAGGCAGGCGTCCCAAAACTTTTGGCACTGAGGGAATATAATTGCAGTGCTGTAATTAAACTTGTTTCCATTTTCATTAGCACTTAATATGAAAACCGGTTTCAGTCACATGACGCGGATGCTCATATCTTATTGGTCGTCAGTTTTTCCACAGAGCATCCGTTCATCTTCAGCTCTTTAATGTGTCAGTTTGAAGCTCATTAAGAATCTTTCCCCCTGCAGGAGAGACGAAGACGACGGTGTCGCCCTTCATCGCCGGTGGAGTCAGTGACGGCCGCTGGCACACGGCACACGTGCACTACTACAACAAGGTGAGAGAGGGTCATGTGACCACAGGATCACAGTGACATCATGAGGAGAGACCCGCGTCTGATCTGTTGGCCTCAGGGTCGCGTGTGTGAAATGTAGGACAAATTCCGAGTGTGTGTGTGTGTGTGTGTGTGTGACCTAATGCATTGTGTTCAACTCCTTTAAGACGACACACACACACACCGGGGTCAGAGTTTCTTTCAGTTGTTAATGCTTGTTTTTCATGATGTCTGTGAATGTGATTCATCATCACAATTTATTGTGTGTGTGAGAGAGTGTGTGTGTGAGTGAGTGTGTGTGAGAGAGTGTGTGTGTGTGTGAGAGAGAGAGTGTGTGTGAGTGTGTGTGTGTGTGTGTGTGTGAGAGAGAGACTGTGTGAGTGTATGAGTGTGTGTGAGAGAGAGTGTGTGTGAGTGAGTGTGTGTGTGTGTGTGTGTGTGTGTGTGTGTGAGAGAGAGAGACTGTGTGAGTGAGTGTGTATGAGTGTGTGTGAGAGAGTGTGTGTGACCTGCCCAGCGGGGTCAGTCTGAAAGGGGTCGTGACCTCTCCGTGATGAGATCATTCATTAAGTGAGGCTGCTCGGTGTGTCTGTTCATGTTCACTCGAGTGGAATCAGACGCTGGACAGATAAAAATACATCACAGATGAAGATGAGACTCATCACACGTCCATCTGGTGTATTTTTATCTGTGTTTATTGTTTGATGCTGCTCTCTGATCTCTCTCTCTCTCTCTCTCTGTCTCTCAGCCCGTCCTGAACCGTGCCGGTCTTCCTCAGGGTCCCTCCGATCAGAAGGTCGTCGTGGTAACGGTGGACGACTGCGACACATCCGTGTCTCTGCGCTTCGGTCATGTGATCGGAAACTACTCATGCTCCGCCCAGGGTAGCCAATCAGGATCGAAAAAGTAAGAGCGTGTGTGTGACGTCATGGGCCGAACGATAATCTTTGGCGAATTCTTACTGTAGCGTTGCTGCGCAGGTCTCTGGATCTGACGGGTCCGCTACTGCTGGGCGGTGTTCCCAAACTCCCGGAAGAGTTTCCCGTCAGGAACCGGCAGTTCATCGGCTGCATGAAGGACCTGCGCATCGACGAGCGGCACATCGACATGGCGGGATTCATCGCCAATAACGGAACGCTAGCCGGTGAGGTGCTAGTGATGTTTTATCGCAGTTACCATGATGGTGAGTTCCTGTAATGTGTGTACGATGTGGCTGTTTTCCCAGGATGCTCGGCGAAGCGTCACTTCTGCAGCAATAACCCCTGTCTGAATGGCGGCAGCTGCGTGAACCTGTGGGGTTCTTTCCGATGCGACTGCGCACTGGGCTTTGGAGGACGCAACTGCGAGAAAGGTGAGCGGAGACTGACGATAACTATAACGATAAAGATGATGTTTTAAAAATGTATCTAAATGTAAAAGAATCCACAACTATAACGATAACGGCACAGAAGACCAATATCGTTGGAATTATTTTTTTCCAGCTGTTGAACAATAAAAACGTTATAGTTATCGTCCGCTGGTGTGGATGCTAATATAGTTATCGTTATAGTTATCGTTATCGTCAGCTCGTGTGGATGCTAATATAGTTATCGTTATAGTTATCGTCAGCTGGTGTGGATGCTAATATAGTTATCGCCAGCTGGTGTGGATGCTAATATAGTTATCGTCAGCTGGTGTGGATGCTAATATAGTTATCGTCCGCTGGTGTGGATGCTAATATAGTTATCGTTATAGTTATCGTCCACTGGCGTGAAGGCTAATATAGTCATCGTTATAGTTATCGTGCGTTGGTGTGACGCTAATATAGTTAACGTTGTAGTTATCGTCTGCTGGCGTGGACGCTAATATAGTTATCATTATAGTTATCGTCAGCTGGTGTGGATGCTAATATAGTTATCGTCTGCTGGTGTGGATGCTAATATAGTTATCGTTATAGTTATCATCCGCTGGTGTGGATGCTAATATAGTTATCGTTATAGTTATCATCCGCTGGTGTGGATGCTAATATAGTTATCGTTATAGTTATCATCCGCTGGTGTGGATGCTAATATAGTTATCGTCAGCTGGTGTGGATGATAATATAGTTATCGTCAGCTGGTGTGGATGCTAATATAGTTATCGTCCGCTGGTGTGGATGCTAATATAGTTATCGTTATAGTTATCGTCAGCTGGTGTGGATGCTAATATAGTTATCGTAAGCTGGTGTGGATGCTAATATAGTTATCATTATAGTTATCGTCAGCTGGTGTGGATGCTAATATAGTTATCATTATAGTTATCGTCAGCTGGTGTGGATGCTAATATAGTTATCGTCAGCTGGTGTGGATGCCAATATAGTTATCGTCAGCTGGTGTGGATGCTAATATAGTTATCGTCAGCTGGTGTGGATGCTAATATAGTTATCGTTATAGTTATCGTCAGCTGGTGTGGATGCTAATGTAGTTATCATTATAGTTATTGTGCGTTGGTGTGATGATAATATAGTTATCGTTATAGTTATCGTCCACTGGTGTGGAGGCTAATATAGTTATCGTTATAGTTGTCGTCCACTGGTGTGAAGGCTAATATAGTTATCGTTATAGTTATCGTGCGTTGGTGTGAAGATAATATAGTTATCGTTATAGTTATTGTCCACTGGTGTGGAGGCTAATATAGTTATCGTTATAGTTGTCGTCCACTGGTGTGAAGGCTAATATAGTTATCGTTATAGTTATCGTGCGTTGGTGTGATGATAATATAGTTATCGTTATAGTTAACGTCCACTGGTGTGAAGGCTAATATAGTTATCGTTATCGTGCGTTGGTGTGACGCTAATATAGTTAACGTTGTAGTTATCGTCTGCTGGCGTGGACACTAATATAGTTATCATTATAATTATCGTCAGCTGGTGTGGATGCTAATATAGTTATTGTCAGCTGGTGTGGACGCTAATATAGTTATCGGTATAGTTATCATCAGCTGGTGTGGATGCTAATATAGTTATCGTTATAGTTATCATCCGCTGGTGTGGATGCTAATATAGTTATCGTTATAGTTATCGTCAGCTGGTGTGGATGCTAATATAGTTATCGTTATAGTTATCGTCAGCTGGTGTGGATGCTAATATAGTTATCGTTATAGTTATCATCCGCTGGTGTGGATGCTAATATAGTTATCGTTATAGTTATTGTCAGTTGGTGTGGATGCTAATATAGTTATCGTTATAGTTATCCACTGATGTGGATGCTAATATAGTTATTGTCAGCTGGTGTGGATGCTAATGTTGTTATCGTTATAGTTATCGTCAGCTGGTGTGGATGCAAATATAGTTATCGTTATAGTTATCGTCCGCTGGTGTGGATGCTAATATAGTTATTGTCAGCTGGTGTGGATGCTAATATAGTTATCGTTATAGTTATCATCCGCTGGTGTGGATGCTATTATAGTTATCGTTATAGTTATCATCCGCTGGTGTGGATGCTAATATAGTTATCGTTATAGTTATCGTCAGCTGGTGTGGATGCTAATATAGTTATCATTATAGTTATCATCCGCTGGTGTGGATGCTAATATAGTTATCGTTATAGTTATCATCCGCTGGTGTGGATGCTAATATAGTTATCGTTATAGTTATTGTCAGCTGGTGTGGATGCTAATATAGTTATCGTTATAGTTATCGTCAGCTGGTGTGGATGCTAATATAGTTATCGTTATAGTTATCGTCCGCTGGCGTGGACGCTAATATAGTTATCATTATAGTTATCGTCAGCTGGTGTGGATGCTAATATAGTTATTGTCAGCTGGTGTGGACGCTAATATAGTTATCGTTATAGTTATCGTCAGCTGGTGTGGATGCTAATATAGTTATCGTTATAGTTATCATCCGCTGGTGTGGATGCTAATATAGTTATCGTTATAGTTATTGTCAGTTGGTGTGGATGCTAATATAGTTATCGTTATAGTTATCGTCAGCTGGTGTGGATGCTAATATAGTTATCGTTATATTATCATCCGCTGGTGTGGATGCTAATATAGTTATTGTCAGCTGGTGTGGATGCTAATATAGTTATCGTTATAGTTATCGTCCGCTGGTGTGGATGCTAATATAGTTATCGTTATAGTTATCATCCGCTGGTGTGGATGCTAATATAGTTATCGTTATAGTTATTGTCAGTTGGTGTGGATGCTAATATAGTTATCGTTATAGTTATCGTCAGCTGGTGTGGATGCTAATATAGTTATCGGTATACTATCATCCGCTGGTGTGGATGCTAATATAGTTATTGTCAGCTGGTGTGGATGCTAATATAGTTATCGTTATAGTTATCGTCCGCTGGTGTGGATGCTAATATAGTTATCGTTATAGTTATCATCCGCTGGTGTGGATGCTAATATAATTATCGTTATAGTTATCATCCGCTGGTGTGGATGCTAATATAGTTATCGTTATAGTTATCGTCAGCTGGTGTGGATGCTAATATAGTTATCGTTATAGTTATCGTCAGCTGGTGTGGATGCTAATATAGTTATCGTTATAGTTATCATCCTCTGGTGTGGATGCTAATATAGTTATCGTTATAGTTATTGTCAGCTGGTGTGGATGCTAATATAGTTATCGTTATAGTTATCTTCAGCTGGTGTGGATGCTAATATTTATCGTTATAGTTATCGTCCGCTGGTGTGCATGCTTATATAGTTATCGTTATAGTTATCGTCAGCTGGTGTGGATGCTAATATAGTTATCGTTATAGTTATCGTCCGCTGGTGTGTATGCTAATATAGTTATCGTTATAGTTATCGTCAGCTGGTGTGGATGCTAATATAGTTATCGTTATAGTTATCGTCCGCTGGTGTGGATGCTAATATAGTTATCGTTATAGTTATCTTCAGCTGGTGTGGATGCTAATATTTATCGTTATAGTTATCGTCCGCTGGTGTGCATGCTTATATAGTTATCGTTATAGTTATCGTCAGCTGGTGTGGATGCTAATATAGTTATCGTTATAGTTATCGTCCGCTGGTGTGTATGCTAATATAGTTATCGTTATAGTTATCGTCCGCTGGTGTGGATGCTAATATAGTTATCGTTATAGTTATCGTCAGCTGGTGTGGATGCTAATATAGTTATCGTTATAGTTATCGTCCGCTGGTGTGGATGCTAATATAGTTATCGTTATAGTTATCGTCCGCTGGTGTGGATGCTAATATAGTTATCGTTATAGTTATCGTCCGCTGGTGTGGATGCTAATATAGTTATCGTTATAGTTATCGTCCGCTGGTGTGGATGCTAATATAGTTATCGTTATAGTTATCGTCCGCTGGTGTGGATGCTAATATAGTTATCGTTATAGTTGTCGTCCACTTGTGTGAAGGCTAATATAGTTATCGTTATAGTTATCGTGCGTTGGTGTGACGATAATATAGTTATCGATATAGTTATTGTCCACTGGTGTGGAGGCTAATATAGTTATCGTTATAGTTGTCGTCCACTGGTGTGAAGGCTAATATAGTTATCGTTATAGTTATCGTGCGTTGGTGTGATGATAATATAGTTATCGTTATAGTTAACGTCCACTGGTGTGAAGGCTAATATAGTTATCGTTATCGTGCGTTGGTGTGACGCTAATATAGTTAACGTTGTAGTTATCGTCTGCTGGCGTGGACTCTAATATAGTTATCATTATAATTATCGTCAGCTGGTGTGGATGCTAATATAGTTATCGTCAGCTGGTGTGGACGCTAATATAGTTATCGGTATAGTTATCATCAGCTGGTGTGGATGCTAATATAGTTATCGTTATAGTTATCATCCGCTGGTGTGGATGCTAATATAGTTATCGTTATAGTTATCGTCAGCTGGTGTGGATGCTAATATAGTTATCGTTATAGTTATCGTCAGCTGGTGTGGATGCTAATATAGTTATCGTTATAGTTATCATCCGCTGGTGTGGATGCTAATATAGTTATCGTTATAGTTATTGTCAGTTGGTGTGGATGCTAATATAGTTATCGTTATAGTTATCCACTGATGTGGATGCTAATATAGTTATTGTCAGCTGGTGTGGATGCTAATGTTGTTATCGTTATAGTTATCGTCAGCTGGTGTGGATGCAAATATAGTTATCGTTATAGTTATCGTCCGCTGGTGTGGATGCTAATATAGTTATTGTCAGCTGGTGTGGATGCTAATATAGTTATCGTTATAGTTATCATCCGCTGGTGTGGATGCTAATATAGTTATCGTTATAGTTATCATCCGCTGGTGTGGATGCTAATATAGTTATCGTTATAGTTATCGTCAGCTGGTGTGGATGCTAATATAGTTATCGTTATAGTTATCATCCGCTGGTGTGGATGCTAATATAGTTATCGTTATAGTTATCATCCGCTGGTGTGGATGCTAATATAGTTATCGTTATAGTTATTGTCAGCTGGTGTGGATGCTAATATAGTTATCGTTATAGTTATCGTCAGCTGGTGTGGATGCTAATATAGTTATCGTTATAGTTATCGTCCGCTGGCGTGGACGCTAATATAGTTATCATTATAGTTATCGTCAGCTGGTGTGGATGCTAATATAGTTATTGTCAGCTGGTGTGGACGCTAATATAGTTATCGTTATAGTTATCGTCAGCTGGTGTGGATGCTAATATAGTTATCGTTATAGTTATCATCCGCTGGTGTGGATGCTAATATAGTTATCGTTATAGTTATTGTCAGTTGGTGTGGATGCTAATATAGTTATCGTTATAGTTATCGTCAGCTGATGTGGATGCTAATATAGTTATCGTTATATTATCATCCGCTGGTGTGGATGCTAATATAGTTATTGTCAGCTGGTGTGGATGCTAATATAGTTATCGTTATAGTTATCGTCCGCTGGTGTGGATGCTAATATAGTTATCGTTATAGTTATCATCCGCTGGTGTGGATGCTAATATAGTTATCGTTATAGTTATTGTCAGTTGGTGTGGATGCTAATATAGTTATCGTTATAGTTATCGTCAGCTGGTGTGGATGCTAATATAGTTATCGTTATATTATCATCCGCTGGTGTGGATGCTAATATAGTTATTGTCAGCTGGTGTGGATGCTAATATAGTTATCGTTATAGTTATCGTCCGCTGGTGTGGATGCTAATATAGTTATCGTTATAGTTATCATCCGCTGGTGTGGATGCTAATATAATTATCGTTATAGTTATCATCCGCTGGTGTGGATGCTAATATAGTTATCGTTATAGTTATCGTCAGCTGGTGTGGATGCTAATATAGTTATCGTTATAGTTATCATCCGCTGGTGTGGATGCTAATATAGTTATCGTTATAGTTATCGTCAGCTGGTGTGGATGCTAATATAGTTATCGTTATAGTTATCATCCTCTGGTGTGGATGCTAATATAGTTATCGTTATAGTTATTGTCAGCTGGTGTGGATGCTAATATAGTTATTGTCAGCTGGTGTGGATGCTAATATAGTTATCGTTATAGTTATCGTCCGCTGGTGTGGATGCTAATATAGTTATCGTTATAGTTATCATCCGCTGGTGTGGATGCTAATATAGTTATCGTTATAGTTATTGTCAGTTGGTGTGGATGCTAATATAGTTATCGTTATAGTTATCGTCAGCTGGTGTGGATGCTAATATAGTTATCGTTATATTATCATCCGCTGGTGTGGATGCTAATATAGTTATTGTCAGCTGGTGTGGATGCTAATATAGTTATCGTTATAGTTATCGTCCGCTGGTGTGGATGCTAATATAGTTATCGTTATAGTTATCATCCGCTGGTGTGGATGCTAATATAATTATCGTTATAGTTATCATCCGCTGGTGTGGATGCTAATATAGTTATCGTTATAGTTATCGTCAGCTGGTGTGGATGCTAATATAGTTATCGTTATAGTTATCATCCGCTGGTGTGGATGCTAATATAGTTATCGTTATAGTTATCGTCAGCTGGTGTGGATGCTAATATAGTTATCGTTATAGTTATCATCCTCTGGTGTGGATGCTAATATAGTTATCGTTATAGTTATTGTCAGCTGGTGTGGATGCTAATATAGTTATCGTTATAGTTATCTTCAGCTGGTGTGGATGCTAATATTTATCGTTATAGTTATCGTCCGCTGGTGTGCATGCTTATATAGTTATCGTTATAGTTATCGTCAGCTGGTGTGGATGCTAATATAGTTATCGTTATAGTTATCGTCCGCTGGTGTGTATGCTAATATAGTTATCGTTATAGTTATCGTCCGCTGGTGTGGATGCTAATATAGTTATCGTTATAGTTATCGTCAGCTGGTGTGGATGCTAATATAGTTATCGTTATAGTTATCGTCCGCTGGTGTGGATGCTAATATAGTTATCGTTATAGTTATCGTCCGCTGGTGTGGATGCTAATATAGTTATCGTTATAGTTATCGTCCGCTGGTGTGCATCGGTCAGTAATGACGCCTGTCTGTCTGTCTGTGCAGTGATGCCGAACCCGCTGCGTTTCCAGGGTAACAGTCTGTTGTCGTGGAGTAATATGGCTGTCGTGGTAACAGTTCCTTGGCACCTGGAGTTCATGTTCCGCACACGACAGCTGACCGCGACGCTGCTACACATAAGTTCAGGACAACATCACAACCTCACCATACAGGTACACACACTCACACATGGACACACACGAAAACACACACACACTCTCTCACACACACATTCTGGTACACACACACACTCTCACAAACACACACACACACTCTCTCTCTCACACACACACTCACACACTCTATCTCACACACACACTCTCTCTCTCACACACACACTCACACACACTCTCTCTTTCACACACACACACTCTCTCTCACACACACTCTCACACACTCTATCTCACACACACACTCACACACACTCTCTCTTTCACACACACACTCTATCTCTCACACACACTCTATCTCACACACTCTCTCTCTCTCACACACACACACACACTCTATCTCTCACACACATACACTCAATATCACACACACTCTCTCTCACACACACACACACACTCTCTCTCATACACATACACACACTCTCTCTCTTACACACTCACACACACTTACTCACACACAAACACACATACACACACACACACTTAAACACACACACACACACACTGTCTCTCACATACACTTACTCTCTCTCACACACACACAAACACACACACACATACACTCAATATCTCACACACTGTCTCTCACACACACACACTATCTCTCTCTCTCTCTCACACACACACACACACACACATACACATACACTCAATATCTCACACACTCTCTCTCACACACACACACTCTCTCTCTCATACACATACACACACTCTATCTCTTACACACTCACATACACTTACTCACACACACACACAAACACACACACAAACACACACACACATATTGAATGTGTCTTTAGCTCCACCTGCTGGCCATGTAATAATTAAAATAA